>CALYOO010000084.1:0-115528 GCA_945261195.1 Cryptosula pallasiana
TGGAGCACACGGCAATGATCAATAAATTCAGTGTTCTTGAGAAGAGCCTTCCACCACTAGGAAATGTACGTGATTCCACAAAGTTGTCCTGCAACTTATAGTCCAAGATGTCATTATGCTCTCTTAACATCATAGCAACGCAATAGCCAAGTAAAGCTGGGCACTGTTCCTTGCATAGCTCAAGTGCCAGATGTTGGAGGGATTACCACCGAGTAGTATCTGGTTGGTTTGGTTATTAATTTAGTTATTAATTCAGTGCTTCAGATCAAAAATGCAAAAATATCAAACAAATTGACCCTTCAAAAATATCATATCCATCTATGAAAATATCATTGATATAATATATCAATCGAGAGATATCACAACAACTCTCAAAGAAAATGCTAGCAGTACTTACGATTCCATAAAACATCCTCACCATCATCATTCTTATCGTCACCATCATCTGAAGGGAGGTGAGATGGACTGGATTGTGTCTCATAATCCAAGCACACCAAAGAACTCTGGCTAACCGAAGACTTTGAAGCTAAGAATATTGAAACATAGATCAGAATAATTTGGTGTTTGTGGCAAAAGCAGTAAACATCAACAGTTCTTATGAGGAAATAGTCATAGATCACAAATTTTACGTAGAATTACATTTCAATAACATACACCTCGCTACAGACAGGATGTAAAAGCCAATACGCAACAGGTAATATTTCAATTCCATTCACACACCTTGAGAGAGTGTACTTGACTGCTTGCTAGGGAGAGTTTGAGAGAGCTCATCTCCATCAACGCCTGATCTTTTTAACTCCAGCGAAAGCGCGTTTGTAACTGACTCTACCTTCCTTCCTGTGAAAGAACAACTTTTGAATTTGCATTATGGTTGGTTGCTTTCCCCAATACATATAATCAACTTCACCAATATCTATCAAAGACCATCTGAATGGCACAGAATTGCTACCAGAAGGCCAATATATCTACATACAGCAAACTGTTTGAGAAAATGAAGAAACTGTCACTCAGAAATACTGCAGATTTTGCTGGCTCACAGCCAAGTTTGCATCAATAGGCATCTATCACTGCAAATGTGACTTTTCACAAAATATAAAAAAATTTAACAGGATAACGAAACAAGCTCCATAAAAGTACGTACATCAACGGAGTTCTTATGAGGGTAAGGTCACATCTCAAAAAATTGTAAATAGACATACATCTCAATAAAGTACATCTTACTATGAACACAGTGAAAAACGCATATTTCAATGCTGAAGAGCCAATAAAAATCCATGGACTTACGGATAATATTGAACAGCACAAACATACCTTAAAAGACTATATATATAATTATAAAACAGAATTATGTAAAGAATAATATGGATACTTACAGATTATTATTGTTTTAAAGATAATAATCATAAGAAATGGTAATATGAAAGCGATCAAACTTGTTTTTATAATTTTGAAATTAAAAGCAGATGGTGAAATGTATGATCAATTATTAATGTCAATACCCAATATAAGTATCAGCAATAATTACCCAGTTACCGAGTTTGGCTACATTTTTGTTATGTTGTAGGAATAATACGGTGAGATGGTAACACTAGCCGTCTCATTGCTGGTTGATAGCTGGAATCTTTGTAACATTTTAAGAGTGACCATATCTCACTGTCAAAAACTCGAGCGTTCAAATTTCCTGCTTGGGCATTGTAGAAAGCACTTTCGAGAAATTTAGTGAGATACACCAGTGAATTATTTTCTCTTGCATAGGGGAGATAATTCCTGTAGTTACATTGCTTATGATCTACAGTTTCAAATTTTCTGCTACTTAATGCAATAAAATTCCTGCTCGCAAATAACATGCTTTATCTAAGGCTTTTTATGAAATCTGCGTGACCATAAACCAGATATATATATATTAGTGCGTAAAAATTGGCATTAACACTTAAAAAAATGAAAAACTTGCACAGTTGAATTTGAGATGGAAATATTGATTTTTATGAAGCCATTTTTTAATGGTTTATGTTAATGCCATTCACTATCACATTGAATGAAGCAGGTTGTTGATTGCTATGGGTTGACTTATGTGGGGTTCACTGTATAGACCATGAGACAAGTAAGTTTTCAAGGCTATAATATATACATACCTTGGGAGAGTGTACTTGACTGCTTTTTGGGGGCAGTTCGAGAGAGCCGGTTTTTAGCAACATCTGATCGATTTAACTCTTGTGGAAATTTGTCCAAAACTAGTTCCACCTCTTCTCCTGAGCAAAAACCAATTTTCAATTTAGAATATTTTTGCTGTTTACAAAATTCAGTATCATGAGTGGATCATTACTAGTGTAAAACATTAATACTATAACTTGGTGATTTATGAACTGCAGGGAGCTAAAAAAGCAGGGTATCACAATACATACCTAAGTAGTGAGTTTGAAAACATAATACGGTGCTCAGTAGTGATTGGTTTAGCTATCAAAGGAATTCTAAGTTACAACTGTTCCATTTACTGTACCTTCTTCGCAGACGTGCCCATCAACCACCTCATCAGCCACATCATCTAAGTCTTTATCCTCTTGTGGAGCGATCACCTTTCCATTAAATATCGCTGTTAGAACTCTAGAGACTTTAGCTCTTTCGATCAGCTGTGTTTGTAGGGCATAGTGATTTACATGAATATGCAAATCATGTCCCATGTGGTCAGCCAACTGCCGTAACTCGCCAGATGACATGCCCATCACCTTTAATAAAATCATTTTATCAGTTTCGCAACGAGCAAAATTAGTTAGTATAGCTATGTATGCTGGTCTTTTCATGACAGCATGGTAAAACGATGACATGTGGACATAGTACAAGTAAAATGGTAACATGAAATGGGGCTGTTACAACCCCATTGTAACAGCTTATTACAGACAGCTTTGAACTGATCCATTGATAACCCAGTGGGTAATAACCAAATTTTAACTAAATCTTTTCTCCTGTTGGTGCTGGAACTACGTACCTGGCAAGAGGTAGCGATGTACTTCCTTGTCTTTTGTGCATGTATACGCTCGGGATGATGTAGATTAGCACACCATGCCACAACCTCTCTCACAACTTCTGTACCAATGTAGGGACGTATTGAACCTTTTCTAAAAGCAAGTGATACGAAAATATTAACAAACTTTAATGAAAGTGGGCCAGTGCCAGGATTTTGATTGGAAGCCGAAACAATCGATCGACTAAAAAAAAGTTCAACACCCTCTGCCTCTCATAGCGTAGTGTATTGGCAACAATGACAAATCTATTTATCATATTCAATTACATTAATAAGAAAAGAAAGTTTTGTAACAATCTCCAAGCGATACTTCATGGTCTAAATCACAATGCCAACACAAGTAAACAGTGCTTAAACCAAAAATAAATTTCCATTATTACTTGCAGTAAAAAATAGTGTCAACAGTCAATGCTACTCTTGCATTGGTATGAGCCAAGCACAGATTTCTTGCTCTCAATAGCACAATATAATGAATATATGTTATCAACGGATTAAGGACAGACAATTCAAGAATATTTTGAAAATCCTTAAATATTAATTAACAAACATGCTGAGAAGATTCTCTTTTACCTTGCAAACACATAATCGGAAAGAGGGGCTTTGGATGGCCTTATTTTGATTAAGATGTCAATTGCTTGCTTTGCTTGTAAATCAATGAGGACATACACTCCTCGTATCCCTCTGGTACTTTTGCCTTTAACTTGCACAGCAAAGTTTCTACAAGCAAAATTTCACGCAGGTTAATAATCAATAACTGAAGCAGTAATCACAAAATTGCCCACTCAATAAGGTGAAACAGTTTTTTGCAACTATCAAAGACTTCCATCACCAATTTCACACAATTCAACTCTTAGCATGCTCAATTAGCTTTGAAAGAGTAAATTTTCTATAATCCACTTCTACATTCTGAAAGTATTGTTTAATCAAATATGGTAGGTAAAAATTGAAGCAGGCAATGTCAGCTACTGTAGATACATATTAAAGTACAGAGTACTGAGGACCTATCGTGGCACTGCTGGGATTTAGCAGCTTATGAGATACAAGCCAATAATGTCTGTTCGGTTCACTCACCTCTCTGCAGTGGCTTTCTCAACTGGTTGCAGTGTTCGAAGAATCTCCTCTCTATCATCTTTGTTCTCAATGCCCAGCCTATAATCTCCTACTTTAATTTCTGTTACTTCGGCGGGTCGTCTGCCATTGAAGAGAATCAACTTGGTGATAATGAGCTTCTGCAACCGGGTATATTCAGGAGACTCCAACTGCTTAGCTATTTCGATGTCCAGAAATTGTGTAAGTCTATCCAGATCCTTCATCAAAGGTAGTTCTTGTGGTTTGTTCAGTTTATTGAGTTTTTGCATACGTAAAGTGGAGGATGTCACCAAAGCAGTCCATGAGCTTTTGAATAACAAGAGAAAATCGTCTGTGTTTTCTTTCCTCTCTTTAGCTCCAGGTTCTTTTTTTCGTTTTATGCAATCCGCAATGTTGAGTTTAGCGAGGTCCTTGATATAGTTGCCTATGGTGACTACAAGTTGTTTATTCCGCTCACGAAGTTGTAAACAAGCGTCGACAAAGGCATCAAAGTTTTTTGGATGAAGCAAATCACAATAATCTTCTTCCATTCCAGTGATGCTCGATATTTCTTTGCGCAGTCGTGCAAGGAACCGTAGTTTTAGGCGAATCTGGTTTATTATAGAGGGAGTCAGGTCTGAGCCTTTTTTGTACAATTGATGCTGGCCGAAAATTCGAATCAGGGTATCATTACGAATCACTTGTAGAAGCCCTACAATGGGAAATAAAAATTTAAAATATGGGTCACTGATATGTTTATCAGGTTGGTAACGTGTCACTTCTTAATTATTGACACGTTTCACATCTACAAACAGTGACCAAAATTACCCAGCATTTAATGAACAGGACAATTATTGAGAATAAGGAAGTGTTCCAGACTTCATTTTGTTCAACAGCATTGTGTAGAAGAATAAACTTCCTTCAAGCTCGCTATTGTACCATGCAGAAAAAAACAGCTGACTATTTCCCTTCACATCCACTGCCGACAGAACTTGTTCAGAGTGTATCAACCAGAAAACACTAACCTTCATTATCACGAGTTTGTTTCATTCCGTGTATAATAATTTCATCAAGCTCAGTACATTCTGGGAGGTATGGCTGCAGCAATAGCAATCCATCAAGAGGAGCGTTTTTTCCATACTGAGTGGATCCATCTCTCAACACACATCTCTTGTTATGGTACGAAAAATTCTTTTTGTGGAAGTACCCTAAGCAAAAGTTGCATGGAAGGAAAAAGTGCGCTGGGGTTTTACTACTGGGACGCCTGACAGGAGTGATCTCCCCCTCTCCTTCAGCAATAACCTATAGCAATGAAGAAAGTAGCACACCATCAGGTAATAATGTTGGCTCATTACAATTAACAATGCACACACTTTCAGGTTTACCTATTTTTTTACCAGCTTTAACCATCGATGAAAAATACAATACAACACGATACAATACATATTAATAGAAATATTGAAAGTTTGCGAGAGTTAATGAGAAAAATGAACGCGCTTTCGTATAGGGCAGCAGTCATTTTTTCTTTATTACTCGTACCTGCGCAATAATAATAATAGAAACAAACATTACACCATGAACCGCAATTACCAAGACATAAAAACAGAGAACATTTCTCAAAACACATAAAAAAACAGCATTGTTTGTCAAACTTGTCAAAAAAGTAAGTTGGCAGTGGTCAATTTTTGACGCAGCAATAATCGTCATTGCCCAAGAGCAATTATCAAAACAGGGTCTAGAAATTTATTTCTCAATTGCCACTAAATTATGGCTGCAGTCCCATTATCACTATAGAACTATGACTACGGCCTGTAATAACTATAAACTGTGAGATAGTCACTGAAACCAGCGGTATCTAGTCGTCAATGCTAAAATCACATTTTATTGGTGTTGATAAAGGTGATAACAGCTAGTCAGCGATATATGGCAGTTGAAACCGTGATCAAAAGTGATTAATTACATTTTCAATGTAGTTATAATAGTTATATTACTATTTTACTATAAGTAATATGAATTATTATCCTTTGATTACTATTAAAAATGAGTTGTTAGTCGTTCGTTGTGAAAACGAATTTATATGATTAAAATAATTGAACGGAAACTATTTGAAACTGTTTAATTTTCTTTCGCTGATAGCAATAATGATGATAATAATAACAATAAATCATAGTTGTAAGTGAATCGCTAACTAGCAACGCAAACTACATCAACAAAAAAGACTGGATATATCAGTGTCGTTACCACGTCTTGCCTTTACGCCCGTATACATTCAGCAGTGATCATCAAGTGACTTGAATAGTTACGGTAACAATAGCCGCATCCGTTTTGGCTATTACTTGAGATTGTAAATTTTGCTGCCATCAATGATAGTAAGTTCATTTGCCCCACAAATTACGATATTTCTTAACGATTGCAGCTCATCTTTAACAGAACACTAATTTTCTATAATAAAAAACATACTTTAACGTTGTGCTTGTGATTGCCAAGATTCTGCAGTTCATAGAGCAGTTTGTTCCTTTCTGGTCTGTTCTTAGCATTGATAATGCTATCAATTCTTTTCCTATCGCGGTGTACCCTGACATAATGCTTTGAGATATTGCTTGTAAATTTTCTCTCACAGTAATAACACCAGTTCTTTCTATCATATGAGCGTTTCTCACCAGCCTTCTTGTATGGCACTGTGACTACAATTGAATACGGAACTCAGTGTGAATAACTTGAGTGAATAACTTAACCGTAAAACAAGACACCCAAGAACTTGAAGAAAAAAAGTTTTACCGTTTTCTACTTGAGCTTGATAGCCAAGGTATTGCAACTTATTAATGGATGTATTGTTCGCTTCTTCCACCTCTGAATCAGCCTCTAACAAATCAAATGAGTTAGTTATAAGACTTTGTGAATGATTGAAAGTATCATCCGTCCAGATAATTGTAAACGATAAATTAAGGTGTCACTAAATAGTGAAAAACAAATTCTCACTGACACCAATTTAGTGCCGCCTTCTGCTTGGGAGGCTAAAAATTGACTCTATGAAAGATGAGCAAGGGATTAGCATACCCTCATTTGAGCTAGATATGTCACTGTCGCCATCAATTTCTGAGATAGAGGCACTAAACCCACTGGATTGTTCCTCATATTCATAATGTACACGGGAGCGAGAATGAGACGAAGACCTAGAATCTGTAATAAAGTGAACAAAATATAAAAGCGACAAGCACAACTTTATGGTGGCAAAAAGTCACAGGATTGTGTATTGAAAGGGCAACACAGTCATTAAATGATACAATGATAGGGTGAAATAGTTGTACAGCGATACAGTAATAGAGTAAACAGTCGTATAGTGATGATTCACAGATAGTGAAAGAACCAGAGTAAAACAGTGATAGAGGGTGTTACGATGTAAGTGAAGTAATCTTAGTGAGGCCAAATAGCGCAGCACCCACTGGAGCCGAATACTCGAGTGATTACAGTAGAACTTACAGAAAAAGACTCATTTTAAACAGCTAATAACTCAACAAACTGACAAGCTACAACTATAAACAAGCACTCACCTACAAGCGGGGTTAGAAAAAAATCGTGAAATTTTCAAATAATTAAAGAAAAATATTCGGAATTTTGGGAATTGTTTAAATATGATACTTTTTTGATTCATCAGTCTTTCAAACATTCATCATAGGATATACAAATGTAAACTATTCCAAAGACTTGACCACTAAGTAACCCTGACTCCTTGATAATATCGCTATCACATCAAACCCTAGTAAACTTTGATAGTGTGTGAAAAGTTTACAACAACAAAACATGAAAAATTCAGTCAGATTATTTTACTTATTTTATTAGAATTTCATTTTTTGACTACAATACATAGTGACACTAGAAGTTTCCGGGTGTCTGCCAAATAAATAGTATAGACTGTGCGGTCTCGTATATCAATTATACAAGGTCAACAACGTGAAAGAATGCATTATCACCGTAAAATAGCACACGTATTGGCAAGGATCTCAAAGCCTAGTATTGCTCGCCACACAACTATTTACCCAAGGGAATATAATTCATCTCCTATTTTTGGCTCCAGTGACTGCATCATTTGCTTAGAAGTTGCTCAACAACTTTTTTTCCACAAAATTCAGCCTACTCGACTACGTACTGTAGCAAAAAATTATTCTTTCATACATCACATACTGAATCCATGCATAAAAAATACTTCAGCCAGTGGTTTGTGGCTGATATGAACTTTCTGAAATTTAGCTTTAGTAGAGTTGCCCTCATATAAAACTGCGCCAAAAACATCTGACGTGACACTTTTTGCATAGTTTATACAAGCCGTATCATTGCCGTGTTGAAGTCATTACGCCACCTTATAGCGAAATCTTTTTATTCGTATTACTGCTGTAGTGTAATACGCCAAATCTGACGAATTATACGACAAACAGACAAATATGTTATTTGTATAGAGGGTAGCCGTATCTGCCCAGCCATAGCCGTATCACACACAGAGTATAAAACAGTTATTTTGTCATTTATTAATTTTATAAGATTTTTGTATATTTGTGACTAATTAATAAAACTAAAATGGAAACCACTTTCATGAGATGATTTGATTTATTATTATTTATCCACTGGTTGAAATTTTCAAGACAACAACAATGAACGAAACAAATGGGTAGAGTAGATATGTTCTCTTTTGGGGTGATAATGGATCCGCTGAATAATAACAAGAAGTATGCGAATGATAAATAAATAATTATAGTTATAGTATTGTTTTATTTATTATAATTATCAGTTTTTGTATGATCATTTTTCTTTTTCATTATCCATATATTGTATTACATTCTACATGATTATCAGACATTTATTTTGCCAGGTAGTAGCAAGCAGTCATTATTGGAAGACAAAGAAAATCACATTGATTATTGTCAATCAGGCCATAATTAAATTAATTACCCTTTTGTTTGGCTTTCTACGCTTTCCGTTTAAATCCAATGTTGAGTGATGCCGCGACACCTCAAACACAGCAATGATACATCAAGTATAAACTAGGCACTTGATTATTTCACCTGGTTACAATAGAGAAAATAAGCCAGTCATGAACAAAACTGATTCATTGATTAGCACATGTAAATAAACTATGCACACATTCATCGGGGAAATCACCTCGCTATCAGGTATACTGCAAAAACAAGAAATGATAGGAAGCACTTACGATTCAATAAAGCATGTTCATCGCCTTGGTCATCACTTTTTACATCACCATCAATAGAAGAGCAGTGAGATGGAGATGATTCTGATTCATAATCCAAGCACACCAAGGAAATCTGGCTAACTGGAGACGTATCAGCTGAGATTATAAAAACATATTTCAGAATAATTTGGTGTTTGTGGCAAAAACTACATACAATTATGTATAACAACACAGTTCTTATAAGGAAATAGTGACAGATCAAAAATTTTACTTAGAATTACATTTCAATAACATACACCTCACTACAGACAGGATGTAAAAGCCAATACGCAACAGGTAATATTTCAATTCCATTCACACACCTTGAGAGAGTGTACTTGACTGCTTGCTAGGGAGAGTTTGAGAGAGCTCATCTCCATCAACGCCTGATCTTTCTAACTCCAGCGAAAGCGCGTTTGTAACTGACTCTACCTTCTCTCCTGTGAAAGAACAGCTTTTGAACTTGCATTAATGTTGCGTTTTTGTATACATACAATTGATTTCACCAATGTCTATCAAATACTGGCTGATGGGTACATCAATGTATATATAAGCTACAAGGCCTGGCCACATGAGTTGCTTTTGTTCAAAGTTGTGCTATCCGGTAGAAAGCCATCTAGACATAGTCGGCCACATGAGCCAAACATTTAACATCAAAAAACTGCTGGGGGGTAAGAAAAGAAGGCACTTCCAGTGTCCTCACTAATTTTTTCCATGCAAAAGTGTGCAACTAATAACAATAATGCCCAAAGACTTCAATGAATGTCTGCGAACACTGCGAGCACTGGTCAAGAAATGATAGCAGTACTTACGATTCCATAAAACATCCTCATCATCATCAGTCTTATCGTCACCATCATCTGAAGGGAGGTAAGATGGACTGGATTGTGTCTTATCCAAGCACACCAAAGAACCCTGGCTAACCGGAGACTCTGAGGCTAAAAATATTGAAACATAGATCAGTATATTAGGTGTTTGTGGCATGAACTATTAACATCAACAGAGTCCTTATGAGGAAATAGTCACAGTTCAAAAACTTCACATAGAATTACATTTCAATACATACATTTCGCTTAGTGCTGCCACTCATCTCTACATTTTAATCACAATTAATCTTTCACTCAAAAAGTTAATCTCAGATTAATCTAAAACCCATCTGTAACTAATTCAGCATGAACAACTTGAATAGGAGGCACAATATATCTTATATTTCGTGTGGGCAAGCCTCAGAGCCTGTGGATGAAACGCTCAACTTCAGTTCACATAATATACATTTGCTTGCTAACTATTATCGAGCAAAATTTCTACTGATGACTCAGTAAAACTGAACAGGGGAATGTTTAAAGGTATGCATTAGACCGCTATTAATGGTTAAAATTTGAATGGTGAACATAAACATCTGCAGTTTAGGAAAAAGTAGTAGATGACACTAAATAGTTGTAAATATCAATAAGAATAAATAACAGCAATAGGTAAATGATTACTAGACTAGTTATCACCATAGTGTATAAAGCAAGATTACTATCAATTATTATCATCACAACTAAACTGTTGTACACAACTTTGTACACAAATAACCAGCAATATTCTTACAAGAATAAACTTATTCATATAGCGCAATATCACCACGAGCAGTTTGCAGCAAGTGTATGACGAAAAGTGGGGAGAGTCTAATTTAAAGCATGCCAGCACTGATCGCTTTTTGGTTGAGTTTCTGAATATTCAAGTCTTAAGCAGCAGATTGATGTATTAAATAACCCTCTAGGCCTACTCAGTCCTGATTTACAAGCTTGCCAAAAAGTCATTGGCCTCAAATGCTCGTCGCATCAGCCGAAATTTAGCTTACTATAACTTCCATTGATTGCCGTGTACGTCATCTTCGGGATGTGGGCGTGGTCAATTATAATAAATAATAGCAAACTTTTATAAATGAAGTTACATCGTCTGCGTTTAAAATGAAATCTGATTGGGCAATTCATTTAGTCTTAGGTCTGATGAAGGCCATTGCAACAGGAATAAAGGATCCTTACGAAGACACCCCATCAATAATGGATTCTAAGAATTATTGTTGAGATTTATTATTACGCGCCATTTTTTATCTAGCCTGAAATTGCACGCTGCACGCGTAAAAACGGAATTAGTGGTTTCTATCAATATGGATGCAATTAGTGCACACACATAGTTAACGAAATCAACGCTTGTTTATTACGCAATTTTCTTATGTGAAATGGCAACAACAAGAGACGATTGCGGGATTTGTCAGGTTGTCTAATGTGATCACAATCACAAGGGATCATCTCATCTGATACTCTTTACATCAATAGGATAGAAAAAATTGTGCTTCTTTTGGTGAGTAAGGGAACAATAAATGTTTTTCATACAAGAATGGACAGTAGTATGTTGGTAGAATAATAATAAATAAAATAATAATAAAAATAAATAACGGGATCTGATTGGTCAAATAAATACTGCGCAGCAAAGAAGTAAATCCCGAAGATGACGTCAATTTTAAGCAGTGTAAAAATTGGCGAGCATTTCTGGAAGAGGGCTATTTTGCAGGCTTGCAGATCAGCACTGAGTAGGCCTAGAGGGTTGTTCAATACACCAATCTGCTGCTTAAGACTTGAATATTCACAAAATCAACGAAAAATTGATCAATGCTGTCATGCTTTAAAACCCAATTAACTATATGTATGCTTGAGTTTTTTATCATAGTATTTATGATCGCTGATTATGCATCCATGTTTTCAATAACCAAAATCTAATGAGTTTTCTTGCCCAAAGCACATTATTGGCCAATGCATAAAAGATTTGTTGCTATATATGTGATATTTTCTCTATATCAATAAGATTAATCAGCAAACAAATTAATCTCGTATTTCAATCCTTGAAAAAACTTATGTTTGATTAACGCGATTAATAGGCAACACTAATTTCAATAACACTAGACAGGATGTAAAAGCCAATACGCAACAGGTAATATTTCAATTCCATTCACACACCTTGAGAGAGTGTACTTGACTGCTTGCTAGGGAGAGTTTGAGAGAGCTCATCTCCATCAACGCCTGATCTTTCTAACTCCAGCGAAAGCGCGTTTGAAATTGACTCTACCTTCGCTCCTGTGAAAGAACAACTTTTGAATTTGCATAATGGTTGGTTGCTTTCCCCAATACATATAATCAACTTCACCAATATCTATCAAAGACCATCTGAATGGCACAGAATTGCTACCAGAAGGCCAATATATCTACATACAGCAAACTGTTTGAGAAAATGAAGAAGCTGTCACTCAGAAATACTGCAGATTTTGCTGGCTCACAGCCAAGTTTGCATCAATAGGCATCTATCACTGCAAATGTGACTTTCCACAAAATATAAAAAAAATGTAATAGTATAACTGAACAAGCCACAATCTGCTTTTACATTAAATAAAAAAACTGGTGCTTGTGAACACATGCTACATTTTCACACTTTTATAAAGTAAATTTCCAGAATATGTATAAGAGAGACACTAATTACAATTCTTAGATGGCCACATGGTGCAGTACTATAAGCTCAGCATACATGTATGCAAGAGGCATGGCACGCATGAGTGATTATCGACGCTAGTAGCTTACTAGTAGTATAGTAGTGCTAGTAGTACATCTCAACCAAATCAATTGACTGGCATGAGTCACAAATATTATTCATTATTCAAGCACAAAATGCCTCCTTATTGATATAATGTGGACGTTTTAAAAATCAATGTTTATGGTTTACACTATGAAAAGAACTTCAGGTAAAAACCCTCATTGATTGAGCCTCAAAGAGGGTTGGCCCGGCCGGAATAATTCAAATGATTTAGTCATCATCGTTTAATCAACAATTCATTCAAATTTTTCAATTGAAAAATTCAACAACCTTTCAACTTCCATGAATATTGTTTCTTTATTATCAAAGTTTCATAAACTCTAAAATGATATTAGATTTTGACGTGATAATGTTATTATCAGGGAATCAGGGTTGCTTAGTGATTTAAGCTTCAGATTTCTTCGCATTTTTACATTAGGTATATTCGCTGGCCGGATGGATCCGTAAAAGAAAGTAAATTTTTTCGCAGTTTATTTAATGCAAACAAGTCGGTAGCAATGTTTTAAGGGGACTGCAAAATACCATTCCCACAGACAAAAAAATGGTAATTTGCAAGGCACACTCATAGGTAGCGAATACTACCGATCCATAACATAAACATTAATATATACCCACGAGGGTGACGTTTCTTTCAAAGCAGTTCATTATTGGTATTGTTTCTTATTATTCTGGCAATATTTATTATCAATAATTATAAGTTATATTCGTTGTTTATTATTATTAATTATTATGATTATCACGTATAATATTGATATATTCGAAATAGATTGATCATAATAATGCGAAGAGAGCTATTTTGTTGAAACAATAAAGATAAATGTTATACCTAATCAAGAATGAATTGCTCTGAAATAAACATTACATTGTTTTGCGTTTGTTTATTCAATAGTGTATGCCAGTGTGGTATCTTCTATCGGTACTCTTATCTTCTATGCAGTTTTTCTAATTATTGGATGTATGAACGCCCTGTGAACCCGGAAAAAAAACACCTTAAACCTAGCTAATTAAAAAAATTTGAATAATTGATAAAGTTCCTATAAACTCCACTAAATCCAAATTTTCCATCTAGTAAAAAAATTCATGAAATTCATCCAATCCTGGCTTCAACGACAATCTGCGTATGGAGTACTTGAAAGCACTTTCAAATCAAGTAATGTTAGCAGTACTCACGATTCCATAAAGCACAATCATCACCATCATCATTCTTATAGTCACTGTCATCAGAAGAGAAGTTGCATGCAGATGAGTCTGACTCATAATCCAAGCACACCAAAGAACTCTGGCTAACCGAAGACTTTGAAGCTAAGAATATTGAAACATAGATCAGAATAATTTGGTGTTTGTGGCAAAAGCAGTAAACATCAACAGTTCTTATGAGGAAATAGTCACAGATCAAAAATTTTACGTAGAATTACATTTCAATAACATACACCTCGCTACAGACAGGATGTAAAAGCCAATACGCAACAGGTAATATTTCAATTCCATTCACACACCTTGAGAGAGTGTACTTGATTGCTTGCTAGGGAGAGTTTGAGAGAGCTCATCTCCATCAACGCCTGATCTTTCTAACTCCAGCGAAAGCGCGTTTGAAATTGACTCTACCTTCGCTCCTGTGAAAGAACAAATTTTGAATTTGTATTATGGTTGGTTGCTTTCCCAAATACATATAATCAACTTGACCAAATCTATCAAAGACGAGCTGAATGGCACATCCATGTATAAACCTTTAGCTAAAGCAGCCATATTGCTACCAGAAGATTATTGGCAGTTGGCCAATATATCTACACACAGCAAACTGTTTGAGAAGACGAAGAAACTGTCACTCTGAAATACTGCAGATTTTGCTGGCTCACAGCCAAGTTTGCATCAATAGGTAGCCAGCTATGTATCTATGAATGCAAATGTGCCTTTAAAAAAAATGTAATAGTATAACTGAATAAGCCACAATCTGCTTTTACATTAAATAAAAAAACTGGTGCTTGTGAACACATGCTACATTTTCACACTTTTATAAAGTAAATTTCCAGAATATGTATAAGAGAGACACTAATTACAATTCTTAGATGGCCACATGGTGCAGTACTATAAGCTCAGCATACATGTATGCAAGAGGCATGGAACGCATGAGTGATTATCGACACTAGTAGCTTACTAGTAGTATAGTAGTGCTAGTAGTACATCTCAACCAAATCAATTGACTGGCATGAGTCACAAATATTATTCATTATTCAAGCACAAAATGCCTCCTTATTGATATAATGAGAAAGGTACACTGGAAAATTTAAATTCACTGTGTGTTAATTTTTTAAATAATGTTCCACAGCTCTGATAGACCAGACATAACTATGAACACCTAGATGCAAATCGTAGAATGCTTTTCAGAGCTATATACACACCGGGGGATCCGGTACATGATGCCTTGCGTGAGTCAATTTGAGCCATTTCACCAGCAGTGAGATATGATTTCGATGAATCCTGTGAGTTGAGGTCTAGACTTGGATCCATTTCCTCAGGTACAGGTCCTGTAAAAATAATGACTATAACACCCACAATATTCTTCTGTACTAACAACTCATCAATATTTGACAAAAAACCAGTTGAATAATTCTCGATGTATTCATTCTGCGACCACTGAAGCAGGCTTTCGTATTGAATGCAATTTCAGTAATAAAACTTCCACATATAAACTTACAAACATAAATAGACACAGCCACGGTAGATGATAATTGTGCAGTTATAATATGGTACAGTGACAGCAATGATTGCATTTACAAGCAGCGTTGGCGTTTTGTTGGATAATAGTCATTGGGCTTTGAAGTACACAACTTTGGCTGGTTTAATAAGAACACCACAATATTGAGAGCCTTCACAAAAAATTGGAAAGGAATTAATTGACATCGCGAGCAAATTCCATAATTTAGTACCAAAAACACTGGCCGCAATGGGCAATTTGAGTTCACTGGTTGGAATGTAGACTTGACCTAGACTCAGTGTCCGAACCAGCAGTGATCCAACTCAATTCCAGCGAAACAAAGTATTAATAGTTTTTTCGTTTTAAATCGTAGCAATACATTATCACACATACAAATTAATATAAAGAAAGGCAATATCATCGTAATAAATTGTCAGTGTAAGTAACAGCAAAGTGGGCTCGTTCAAGCTAAAGGGTTCCATGAACATTGTACAGAGCTATATGTTTATGGTTTAAACCATAAAAGAGCTTCTGGCGAACAACACTCACTAATTAGGCCTCAATGACTTTCCATGACTATGCTATGCATAGGGCATCTGACAACAAGTCAAGAAATACTAGGCAATACTTACGATTACATGAAACATGTTCACCATAAAAATTGTCATCATCATCAATAGAGAGGAATTGAGAAGGAGATGATTGCGACTTATAATCCAAGCACGGCAAAGAACTCCCGCTAACTGGTGACCTTGTGGCTAAGAATATTGTAACACAGTTAAGAATAATCTTTGGTACAAAAACTACTTAAGTTTATGTATGGTAAAAAAGACCCTAAAAGGAAATAGTCGCAGCTCAAAAAATTTACAAAAAGCCACATCTCACTGTGAGCGATATGCAACATATAAAATTTCAAGGCTATAATATACACACCTTGAGAGAGTGTACTTGACTGCTTGCTAGGGAGAGTTTGAGAGAGCTCACCTCCATCAACGCCTGATCTTTTTAACTCCAGCGAAAGCGCGTTTGAAACTGACTCTACCTTCTCTCCTGTGAAAGAACAACTTTTGAATTTGCAATCTTGTTGCTTTTTATAATAAATCAGGGAATACTGACAAAGCAACATCTGTCATCTCTATTGCAATCCTGAAATCTTTCATCTAAAGGTATAGTATCTTTATAATAAAAATCATCTGATAATAGGGTTTATAAGTCGTGGCTGTATACACCTACGTTTCGTAGTAATGTAGCAAGAAATAGGTTTCGTAGCATCGCTATGATGGCTACACACACAGATGTTTCAGAGCCGCATCGTTATAGACTGTCCAGTGAGGCAAAGAGGAGATATTATCATATACAATAACTATAAATCATAATTATGAACATTTTCGCCTACAGATTTGAGCATATTTTTTGAAACAAAGTCTCATGCAGACAAAAATGACACTTTTTTGCGTTCTTACGAAACCTAGGTCTGTGTACCCACGGCTTTAATAATCACCTGCGGAAACAGTGGAGGGGGTATTTAAATCGTAACAAACTCTACCGTCAGCATCCTGTGCACTGATTAATGCCTTGAAATTCTTTGTCTCTGCAGTGTGTGATTCCTCACCTGCTGGTAATAAATACAAAGGAAAATTAACAATTTATGTTAATGAATGATAAATTCACCACAATCTCGCAAAATATGCAGAATTATCAAGTTGATTTCTGATACCTTATGCGTAAAAATTAATAGATACATAATGTATAACCATCAGGACACCGTGAATCTCAGCAGTGAAAAACAATGGCAGTGAGCAGTTTAGTCCGATTACTACACGGCAGCACTAGAAAAGTTGAGCCCTAATAAAAATTGAGTGTTTCAGATTCCATTTACAAACCAGTGACAATCAAATACAATTTTGGTGAGTCATATTTATAAAATTTCAATTTTATTTAGACAATGCTATATATATATCCCAATATACACAGAAATAAAACTTCATATAATCAACTAAATAAAAGATAGCTAACTGTGCTTGCCGCAGCAATGCAATTTTCGTTTGTTGAATGTTTGAATCTTTACCGCATTAAAAAAATCTGAACATACCAAGTTAATGGGGTTGTGACTGGGGTTATCCCCCCTTATAGGGGGCGCTGGTGTAAGTCCAACCGGAAAATGCCGAAATTTTTATATAGAGTACAATGCAGAAATACGGAGTTGAGATGTTAAACTAGAATAAACAGGCTATTGCAATGCGATTGATATAATTGAACAAGCCACGGAGCTCACAGGGCTATAGCAGATTACACGTACATAAGTTTTTAATCACACAAGTGTAGCTATAGAGCATAATAACCATTAAATAACCACGATGCGGTCAGCGATTATATACGATCGTTGGTACAGTAGTTAATAAATACGATGAGACACCAACGATAATTAACTTATTTAACGCAACATTTATGTGTAAATGGATTGTCTGGTATCTGTGCGGGAAATAATAATAATAATAATAATACAAGTAATTAATCATTAGCATCTATCTACACCTCTATGAAACTATTATTATAAATAAATGACAATAAGAATTTAATGTGGTGACAATTTTTTATAATAATAAAATCAATTATTCATTTTTTTATCATAATTGATATATTAATATAATAATAATAAGTTGTTAGTTAGTTACTACTATAATTATTATTTATTATTATAAAATTATAAGAAGCATCATTTATAATAATTATTATTATTTATCTAATAACAATTCAATAATAACCCTAATAATTACAATAGCAATCATAAACAGTAGAATCATAATTATAAATGATGATAATAAATAAAAAAACATTTCACTAATAATAATAACTATATAAAAAAATAGTTAGAATAATGATAACACGGGCATCAGAGGCTTGCCGAAAAAGATAAGGAAGACGATGCGCCCGTTACTAAATGTGTTAGTAATAACATAGCTTTTTCGCTCAGTTTCAATGAATTGGGTTTGTGATATTGAACATTTTGCAAGCAACCGGAAATTGCTACGAATAGTTTTTATTACAGGACGCATCGTCTCTGTCATTATTTTTGGCAAGCCCCGGAGTTCCGTGGATAACAACTGTAATAAATAATAATTGAAAAAGCTGTAAAAAAATATAAATCTTTGTTGCTGCAGGTAGATTTGATGCTTTTGTCTTTAAAAATAGTCTAAAGTGTTTTTAGGGACATGTCATTATAGTATACAATTGACAGCATGGAAGCTATCAGGGAAAAACTGTCACGAGTCTGCATGAAGTAACTATGTTTTATACTACGAACAACGGTAACTTCCGGTTGGATGTAGAAAGTTCAAAGAGAGATAACTCTTAATGTCACAACCCCATTGATAAACAATCAACAATTTTTAGCAAGTCCATCTGGTACATGAGGTATCATAAATCGCAATCCATCGTCTTCCTTAACAGTGATAAATAGTGTTACCAGAAGTGCATGCTTATCATACAGTAACAAGTGAACAAATCAACAAGAATAACAAGGCAATATACTTACAGTGTCCACCAGCCTAAATAATGTAAAACATTGAAATATCAAAACAATTAAAGTAATCACACTGTTGATCTTTTTTTCCAAACTTTCTGTTAGTGAATACAACGAAAGGAGTTGCAAGTGAAGGAAAAATGCACGGTATTTCATTGAGTAAGCAAAAATTAACCAGTTTCACTTTGTTAACAATTGTCAATTATGTTTTCGTGAATGTTTTACAGTGTATTGAGAAGAGAGGGTGAGATTAGATGATCGATTGAACAGACAAGCTGAGAGTAAAATGCTGGGTTGCTTTACCTTCTCTTCCAATTTGTTAACAATCTCTTGCTTTGCATCAACATCTTCCCAGTTACTATCACTTCTTGAAGCTTTAACACTGCTTTCAATGTCATGTCGTAACTGTCAAAATAGATCAGCAAAATTAATCTCATGTTTTCATCAACAAATTCTATAAAACAACAGTTTTGTCATGATATTATGCGACTGATAAAAAACACTGAACTAGCTTGAAGCAAATCTTTCAGGTTTATCAGACTGCAAGTTGTAATTATGTCATCTAACTAGGACAAACATTCCCTTCAATTGAGATATAATGTTGCAGAAATTTTTACTGAATAGTTCGAAATCAACAAATGCAAATCAATCCGCACACCAGAATTATACAACGCAATCACATATAGTTAACAATATCTAGTACTCACGACAGGAAATATCTTTCTCTTGCGTGGAGTCTGCCTACAAAGAAAGTATTATGGTATTGGTTGACCGTTTCATAAATAATAGCTAATAGAAAACTTTTTAACAATTTAATAACTGGTCATATCATTTCTGTAATCATACAGTTAGCTCTAAACCTCAAGCTAGCAGGTAATGGGATACATATTTTTCAGTTATTGATGCAGGGATATACAATGAAACTGCAATGTATTATTATTAATTTATTCTGACTTCATTAAAAGCATCAGCGCATTTATCTCATTAAATAAACAAGTAAAGCAAGTTTAAATGATTCAGGAGTCAAATCTACAATTAATTTTTGGCTATCTCACATGAAAAAATTATCACTAATCGACACTGGGAAAAATCCAAATGAAATTCATTAGATTATGGTCTGGCGAGACTGCATCCTCTGGAAGCAGAGGGTGCAGATGGGACATAGCTGGAGCTGACAAGTGAGCAGGCTTTCAAAACTGCCATTTTCAAATGAGGAAAGGCTACAGGAGGTTTTGCAAGGAAAAGTCAGTCTGAGGAGTACTAATACGAGTAGATATGACAATCACAAAACTTTCTACAGCCATATACAACACATACATTCATGCACTACTACTATCATTACCTCTATCGGGGGGTCACTAACAGATCAAAATAACAAACTTCACCAAACCATCATCACTATCATTATTCTTATTATCATCATTATCAATCACTATAATAATCATTGTGGTCATCGCTGTTATTATTACTATTATTATAATACATAACAATAAAAAATAATAACAATTATATTATTTTTATTGATTAGTAATCATCAATCAATAAACCATAGAAATAATCGTAATAATCATAATCCTGCTACTACTAGTGCTACTACTATGACTATTTATAATGGTAGGTATTACGATTATTATAAAAATTATTATGATAATAATACTTTACAAATTAATCTTATTATTATAATTAATTATGATAATAATAATAATAATATTAATAAGTTACTTAATTATTATTATTATTAGTCAAGTAGTATCATAATAATTATTATACAAAATAGCCGTAGTAGTAGTAGTAGCGTTAGTAGCAGGATCATTATGATTATTAAACTAATTATCATCACGATCATTGATCAACAATGCAATCATCAATAATTTATTATAATAATTATTATTATAATAATTAATAAATAGATTATTATTGATTGTTATAATAGTTATTATTATTATTATCACGTTGTTTATATTGTCGTTGTTTGTTAGCTACTACTACTACTACTACTACTACTACTACTACTACTACTACTACTACTACTACTACTACTACTGCAAAAACACTAGAAGTTCAACAACAACTAGTACTACCTCCTGCTTCTTTATTACTACCACTACGACTTTTTATTATTATCATCATTCCTATCATTATCATTATTATCATTATAATAATAAATAATACTTCTATTGTTAATAATAATTATAATAATAAGAAAGTAATAGTAGTAGTGGTGGTAGTAGCAGGAGGTAGTAATCGTTGTAGTCGTTGAACTTGTAGTTGCTGCTGCAGTATTATTGTTATTAATATGAATATGGTTTATTAGCAGTAGCAGCAGCAGTAGTAGTACTAGTAGTAGAGTAGTAGTAGCTAACAAACCACAACAACAATAATAACAATAATAATTATAATAAATAAGAAATTAATATTATAATAATAATAATAATGATATATAACTATTATTATAATGTTAATTAATTAATAATAACAACTATTGTTAATAATAATAATAAATAAAAAATAGATAGATTAGATAGATTGATTGTTGTTGATGATAATTAATTAATAATCATAATAATTATAATAATAATAATGATTCATAATAATATTATTTAATCATTATTATTATAAATTATTATTATTAAATCATGATCATCATTGATTTATTTATATATTATATTAATATATTATTATTATCATTATTATTATACTAACTATTATCATCCATGATAATTATAATTGTTGTTAATATTATTATTTATTTATTATTATTTCTATTATTATTATTATAATAAATTAATAATTATTATTTTTTATTATCTTATTATTATTGATTAAATTATAATTATTATTATTAATTTATAAAGAAAGCAAACTATTATTATCATCATCATCATCGACCATCTTACAAATAATATAAATAATAATGATGATTGATTGATGATAATCATGATGATGACCATGATCACCACCATGACCATGGTCATGACGATGATGATGATCATGATGTCATTATTATTATTATTGATGATCGATGATGATATCTATCAGGTTATTATTTTTACTACCATTACTACAACTACTAGCTAGTAGTAGTTGTTGTTGAACCTGGAAGAAGAAATGATTATCATTTCTTCCAGGTTCAACAACAACAACAACAACGACGAGCTACTACTACTATCATACTATCATCATTATTATAATAATCATTGATTGATTATGATAGGAAATAAATGGTTGTACACTATTGGAAGGTAAGCAAGTGGCAGCAGCAGTGAGTAGAAGTGTAGTGTAAGAAAACCTCACTTATAATAATATTACTCACTCCATTATTAATTTTTATAGTTGAACAGAGCTTGACAGTGTAAAATTCGTCAACCAATCCATGATGAACCCCTTAGGAAATATGGGATGCCATTGAAAGTGTACAAGGAAGAAAATGAGCTAAGAGCAAAATGATCAAAGAACAAAATGAGCAAAGATAAAAATGAGCAAGGAAGAAAATGTACCAGAAATATACAATTTTGCGGAATATTATGGATAGAAACTGCATGAACATGTCTAAAACCTGGCAGCAGTAGGTTATCACTCGGCAAAACCCGTTTTTTGAAGACAGAAGTGCTGAACAATAAATAGTGCAAAAAACATTTCCAACTTGTTTGACCTAAAAATTGATGAACTAGCTTCTTCCGTGGTTATTCACTGCACAGAATGCGTTTTTAATGTCAAAAGTGCAAAAAAATCAACAATGCGAAAAAATGCAGAAAACTGACCAACATTTCTTTGACCTTAAACTTGATGAAAAAGTACTTTTGGTGGGTTATCCACTGTAAAAAAAAAAACGTTTTTGAAGTGGAAAGTGCAGAAAAATCATTATCGCAGATAATGCAGAATACGCTTCAAATTTTTTTGTGGCTTAAAAACTGATAAATGAGCTGATGCCATAGGTTATAGACTGTGCAGAACCCGTTTATGAAGTTGTAAACTCATACAAATCAACAGTGCAAAAAATACTATAGATTCATTTCACAGCAATTTCTATGTACCCATCTATGCGTATATAATATCGCATAGACCCAAGTGGCCCCCTAACTTTACATTTGAAAGGACAACTCCTCTATGAACATTTTTGCACTGCAACTGGCCAAACATAATTCCTTTCAGCACATATATTTAGTCTTCACAAGCAAAACTTTCATGACAAAAACTAAATTCCTATTAAAACGGGCTGACTGCAAGTCTATATATACACACGATGTGCATAATATTGGCGTAAGTTTCAAAGATTTAATTTACTGTAATCTTTGACTTCACTACCATTTGAAGCAATTATTATTATTAAAACTCACTTACTTTTTTGGCAGGGTTTACAACTCGATACACAATTTCACACTATTTGTAGCAATACAAAATGTTCATACACAAAATTCCAAAAACTTTTGTCCATTTTAAAACTTAGCATTGCAGACTAGTGTGATGTTGGAAACTCATCTATTTTATTTTGTTTTTGAGGTGACCAAGGGCATTTTGTCAGCATTGGACTAGCATTTCACTTGGGCAAAAGTTTCAACATTACGTTGTCTTTTTCTGAAGGAATGCTTGAGATCAATTTTTTCTAAAATTTCTGAAAGAAAATATTGCGGTCCACAAGTCAAGTAAGGGCACAACAGTGCAGGTTATGGTGGCTAACGAAAGCTTTGAATTAGTCTGTGTGCTTTCTGAGCCATCATTTTATGGTGCATCCTTGTAGTAATTATTATTTATGTTGCACCAGAAACTGAGTAGGGGGGAAGTGGGATGGGACACTATAATAAGGTTGTTTGCTATGTCTCTGCAGTTGCTATGGCTTACTTAGCAATTACCAATGAAATTATATTAGTAAAAGTAGGGTTGCTCTAAATGTTATAAGGTTTTACTTTCAAAACCATGTGAACATTTTTAAACAGTCTAGAAATTTGCAAAGCATTGTGGGTGTTGAGAGTAAGTAGGTAAATGCAGTGTTTATTCAGCCTAAGGAACTGTATCTTAATAGAAGCTTACACTAACAGCAAAAAATGTCGGTCTTGATAATTGCGGAATCCCATGAAAAGAAGGATTCTCTGTCAAACAAGCATGAGGTTTTACAAACCATATTTTTGTTTCACAAATAATCCAGACGATTTTGAAATGACTCAGGCTGTTGAGAAAAGTGTAGACTGTATGAACGCTTTCAAGTTGGTAAAAACAATTTACGCACTATTTGAACTATTTTTAAATAGTTTAAAGCGTTTAACAGTATTTAAACTATTTTGCAAAGCAAATGATTTCGAAACAAAAACAGTAGCCCTCACTTTCTTCATAATCTCTATGCAAAGTAATTGACATGAATGCTATGATCAATATATTTGATATAAGCCACTGCACTTAATCATATCAATGGTTGTTGGATACAGTCTGAAGAACTTATTTTTAAAAATAACAATAGTTTTCAATGATTATTTGTAAAAAAAATTATTAGACGATAAAACAATTCTTTCTTTTTTGAAGCAAAATAAATTGACATCAACACTTTTCATTTTTCCATGTATTGTTGACTTATTGAATGCATAGACAAAATATTAAAGGGCAGAAGAGCATATGGTGTATAATTTTTTACAAGTGTCATGTGTGTGAATTGTAAAAAAGTTACGCACCAGCTGTCCTTTTAGTTAACTAGAACACAAACTTCAGCTACTATAACTTTGTATAATGTTTCAATGTAGATTTTTCAACTAAAATCATATTTGGTCTTACATCAGCACAATAAGGTATTAAAATCAGCAGAAAATATGTCAGAATTGAAGTATAAATAGATGTAAGCCAAAAGTAAACAAAAACAAACAAATGGTAAGGCACAAAAAAGCAATAAACTTTTAGAAGTGGTCACAATGATTAGCTGGTTATTTGCATGTGTTGTCTTCCCATTATGATACACAACTCCATGTAAGCTTGGAGTTGTCTTAGCTAAGTATGACAACTATGCAGTTTGGTCTGACCATGTCCCAAAATTTCCACCTAGGTGCAACACTTAAAATTTAATGGGATAACACTTTTCAAATTGGAAGTAGATAATCTGTGTTAGGTTATTCGGAAAGCAACATAAGTGACATCGCTAAATGGTAAGTTTTGTATATAGATGGACATTTAAAACCCAAGCGACCTTTCATCTACATTACATACTATTATTGGTTCCACTATTAGTAGTGCATGTAGCTTAGACATAAACAGTCTTTTGCATAACCAGCTCATGATGGGGTTTGACATTGTAAAAGGGAAATGTTGACCAATCATGTAATACATGTAAATGCCAAGCTATAAAATAATATTTTATTCTTGATGCAATACATACATATAGCATATGTACGCGAGTCAGCTGTAGCAGCAAGTTGGCGCATGTCATATCTGGTTAAATAAGGCTTACTATTGGTGGAGCATAAAATTATCTCTTCTAGCGCGCATATTTCAACACGGAATTACTTGCTCGTAACATTCTGTCAACAACTAAAGTAAGCTTAAAAAATTACATTTATTTATATTAACAAATTCTTTGAAGTACCCAACACAACCAATCAATGATTTCACAATTGCTTCTTTGTGTTTCATATCATTATTTTCTTTTGATGGCTAACACCCACCAACAGACATGCTATTATCACCCAAACAATTTATACTTGATAGCAAATATACATGTACGTATTCATACACGGGTATGTGGGCTACATCCATGTTCTAGTGGATTGAATAAAATCAATTTAGAAATACCTCCATATGTTGCCTAGTAATTATCACCTTTAGATTGTCGTGTATACAAATATAAATATAATTAGCAATGGTCGACTGACTAGCTTTTTAGATCAAGGAAATAAAGACAGTATGCAGAGGTATATATTGTATTGGATTACACTTCTCAACGTCACAATCATCATTTTACACAAAAAGTGGCGTACATGTTTGCTTGACATTAAAAGTAATCACTTGTCACAAATATATTAGTTGATATTACTCACTGTATATTAGATCAAATTTTATCATCCTGCTCTAGTGTATTCTGGTGACCTACTTCATAGTTTAAATTGGAAAAATTGTTGAACTCACACACCACATTAATGTTTGCATATAGCACCATGTTGCTGCGATAGCTCAATGTAGAAAGATCGAAAGTGCCTCATGGCCTCATACTGTCCAGCCACAATATGCAATTGTTTCTTAGTAGAGCCTTACGCCTAAAAACATCCAACCAAAAACCAGATTTTGGAGTAACTCGATCCCTATTCCGGAGAACTGTCTTGTTCCATAGATTACTGCTAATATTCATCCAAGCCTACAACAAACACCCTAACGTAAACAAACTGGCATTCTGATATTGAATATGAGATCAGAAGATAAACATATAAAGGAGTGGCTACACAGGCCGATGTTTTGCATCGGAAGGTCTTTCGATGGACGTTCCCGATGGGCGTGTCCACTTCGGCAAATCGTGTGGCCTGTTCGTGAGCATAACCAACATGTTGGTCTATGCCCGATGCTGAACAAACATCGACATTCTCTGATTGGTTGAAACAAAACATTTTGTCAAGCTCATCAAGCTTAACCATTTACAACGCATTTCCGTTAGAATTTTTGTCAACAACGAGCATCCACTGCAACTCCGAAGGAACTATTATGCTATAATAATAAAATTTGAATAATGAATTAATTTTACAAGGCTCATAGAACAGTGGTAATTAACAATTTCAAAATTACTGAGTATAAATATATTAATAAGTAAAATTAATAACAAGTACAATGAAATAAAATTCATTGTTACATCATTTATTTATTTATTATTTTTCTTATTATAACTAATGAATAATCACAATAATATCTTGAAGATTTAATAATAATCATAACAAAAACAAAAATATTGAAAGCAATGTTTTCATGGTGAACAAGACCAGCCATACATCACAATGAAATTGTTCTTTAATTATTGTTGTTATTATTGCATTATTATATCGGGGGAAACAAATAATTCCTTGTCGGAAATGAAACTGGCAAAAACCCGCACTTTGTGTCGTATGATTGGCTAGTTCAGTCGCAGCTCACCGATGTGCTCGAGCACATCGGCACACTACTTCGGCCTGTGTAGCCACCTGCACATAGCCACAAATCATCGCATAAGCACATCGGTATCAAAACATCTGTGCAGTGTAGCCAAGCCTTTACACTTGAGGGATCTAAATTTCCATTATGTTCCATCTAAATTATATAGCCAATTGACATCCGTAATAATAAATGTGAATTACTAGCACAGGTAACAAAAATTTTCAGTTGCGATTGTGTCAATTAAAGACTTGTTGTTAGAATAAGTCGAACAATAGTTTGAAGCTCACGATGTACAAATACCAATTTCTATTTTGAGAGGTTGATCGCAAATCTGCGACTAAAATGAAGTCTTGAAAAGTTATCATAAAATGTGATACTTATTGATCATGAGTTTGCTGGTTAATATTAATAAAGAGTTTTTGGGGTGCATCACTGTTTTACCTAGCTCATTCGTTTGCATGAATATAAGTGCTCACTCAACAATTAATGCAATAATCAAGATGAAAATTACATGAAATATAAAAAACGTGTTGATTCTAGATTTGTGATTGCATTTTTCATGATTAGCATGTCACATCTTATTGGTCCATGTCCCGCACAGTAAACTGCTGTCTGAAAAAATTAGAATGTTACAATGGGTTACATACATATAAATTATCATTAAACGCAAAGCCATGGCTTTTTTCTTGGGTTACTTACTTCATACCGATAAAGGGAACAAAACGCATTTTCTTCCTCCTTTTTAAATGTCTCAGTTCACAAAGCCTTTCTCATTCGTCCTCCATAGTTTTCTATTCAGAATTCTGGCTAATGCATCGTTTCCTAAAATATATATAGGCGCCTTGATTAAAGATTGTTGTTCTATAATACCTTAAATAAGAAAAAAACTTGAAAAGTCGGAGATTTTCTAACATCAATTTTATATAACCCAACCCTCTTTCCCACAATTTCTTTGATAAGTTCAATTAAATGTCTCTATGATGATGCATCATCATCACATGTGTGAATCTAAAGAAGATTTTTAGTGGTACAAGTGTTTCTGACAACAGCAGGCAAATTAAAAAACATGGGTAACTCATAGCCATAATCTCTGAAACGTTAAGATTTATCTCACTATGTCAGAAATATTGAAGCGATTTGCAACAATTTGAAAAACATTCCTTGGTTTACCAGTAGTTTGTGAGCTTTTAAAACACCAAATAGAATTTTCATGGCCATCAAGAGTTTGACTAATTATAAAGGTATTCAACTGACCAATTTTAATCTTTGGGATAGAAGAGAAGCTGGAATGAGATACAGACACAACAAAATCGGCAAGCGCCAAAAAAGGAGCGTTGCTCTTGAACAGAGAGTTGTGAAATGTAAAACTACCATGAAATTTCATCTGTCTGTCACAATAACCAAATTCCATAATGCATTAAAAAAAAAAAATTGGAACAAACGTCAACAGGAATGAATGCAGACATAGCTGGAATGAACGTAAATAGACCTGTAATGAATGTCAACTATGTTACTGAGAAAAAAATTCGAAGTTCCAGCTAAAAAGTGTCGACATTCATTCCTGGCAACATATAAATATCTGTTTCGCCATTCGTTCAAGGAATAAAAAAATTAATCGTTTTTCCTTAAGTAGACAACTCCTGAAATAAAGGTAAAATTTGATTTTATATATTACCGATAATTAACGTAGACACTTTCAAGAGTGAACGTTGAAAATTTCTTCGCTAAAGCGTAATTGACATTCATTCCAGGTCTGTCAACGTTAATTCCAGGTTATGTCTACTACATTCATTCCAGCTATACCTGCATTCATTCCTGTCTACATTCATTCCAATTCCCACTACTATAAACTTGACAAAGATTTAGCCAATTCTTTGTCACATGTTATCTTATTCCAAAGAAAAACAAAGAATGTAAACAATGACAGTACAGCCAATCATAGCACCGATAAAAAAGTCAATGAACTTTGAAAAGCATGTATAACAATAATAAACAATAATAAATGATTATGATAACGATGATATATAACAACAACACTACTAAATAGTCACAGTGGCATAGTGGAACAGAAGCGAGTAATAAGTTTGAGCAAATGAGAATGGGAAAAACTGCAATCATTATTTTAGGTGACAACAACATAAAATAATAACAAATAAATAAAATACAAACTAACAACAACTAATACTTAATTATAGTCACCGTTGATCGGTAATAAACATTTAAAGAAATGGATGGTGATTATTATTGTAACCATTTTTATTACTATTATATTTATTTGAGCAAAACGTTACAATTTTTTAAAATGATAAGGTCTCCATAACGATATTATTGCCATGGCTGTAACAACAATAATAGCAATCAAGAGACAGTTACTTTTTTAAGGCGAACAACCACTAGTAAGTTATCACAGGAAACTCGACCAAAGAAGTTATTTGGAAAATTTAAAGCAGCATTTAATTATTAATACAATAAATAGTATAAGATCCGTGATTATGATATCATTTATTGCCAGTATAATTATTACATTATTATTATAATCAATTGAATAAATAATCATAGGAATAACAATAATAATATCATTAATTTTTTTGTTGACATCTGGTTACTCAAGAGTTAGTTAGAGAGAATTTACATGATGATGATAGAAACAATTTTTTCCATAAAGAATAATATTCACGACTATCAACTTCAAGAGTTTTAAAATTATAATAATGGTAAACTAGAAAGAATAGATGATAATCATCATCATTGATAATGAAATCATAATAATAAATAATGATAATGATGATAATAATTTGTAATAATAATCATGTTTAGTTTAATAATAATAATAATCCAAGATTAAATAGATGATAATAATAGTAGTAAGTAAGTGGTAGTAGCATAGGTAGTAGTAGCAAACTACAGTAGTTAGTTAGTAGTAATATTATAATTAATAATAATTATTATTATAATTATTATTCTTAGTGGTCGTGGTAGTAGCTGTCTGTTGCTGCTTGTTTGACAAAAATAATAAAAAATGAATAACTCTCAATTTATTGTGACAGGAGAGTGCAAGCAGGTAACCTACCGACATCACAGAACAAATCAAACTAAATTAGACAGGGAACACTAAAAATTCACCTACCGCTAAATAAATATTATTATTATGATTGCTGGAAGATGCCAGAAATGAATGTAGCAAGATAAATGTAAAAAATAGGCTCGGTAAAGTCACTGTGCAAGTGAAATTATAAAGAAGATAACTGCCATTTGTCAGCTGCAAGCTATATTTACCGGTTTTGGATTTTATGGGGCGATTGCCCCATAACATATACAAAATACACATATAAATATATAAGCTAAAGGCACCCTAGAGTTTAACGGATACAGATATATATTTGAGGAGACAACTCCAAATTAGAAATAATTTGTGATATATTCCATACTTGTGGACAAGGCCCTAGGTATGTTTCTGAGACTGTTTGAAAGCATTTGCAGTGCTCCCTGATAAGTTGCCCTGGGAGGGCAACTTAAAAAAACTGGGCAACCCAAACATGTTTGAATATAGCTACCACCAGTCTAAAAGCAAGATATATATCTATATATATATATATATATATATATATATATATATATATATATATATATATATATATATATATATATATATATATATATATATATATATATATATATATATATATATATATATATATATATATATATATATATAGAGAGAGTATTTATAAAAAACATCCTATTAACTATATATTTTGTGGTAAGAAATTATAAAATAGGATAGTTGCATAAAGCCTATTCCAGAGCCATGATAATATCAGAAAATATAGTGAAATAAAAATTTTAAAACTCACCTAAGAGTGCAGTTAATACAAGAATTTCTTCTTGAGAAAAATCTGAATTTTTTTGCATTTTCTGTCTAATAGACACTAATTTCAATTTAACACAATCATTAAAACCCTTTTTTTCCAGTCCATCTTTTATATTCAAAATTAATTTAAGTGAAGTTTATATCAATCTTTTGGCTTTGTTTTAAATCTACTCGAGTTTGTGGGTTATCTGTTACAGTATCAGATTCTAAAACACTGTTTTTTGGACTGCACTGTGAACTAGCAACAGAAATTAAGTCATTATTACTTTCTTCAGTTTCTGAAAGATCAGAATCTGAAGATATAAGTGCTCTCATTTTTTTACACTGGTTTTCAAGTAAAAGCTTTCGATCTCCAGCAACCGGTTTTTTAGCTATTGCCAACCATTCACACCCTAATTCAAAATCTAAATCAATGTTTCCAGGAAAATAACCTTCTATTGGATAGAGATATACTAACATAAAATTTTTCGGAAAAGTAATATCCATAACTAACTCAGAATATTTTTTATTAATAAATAAAACAAAATTATTATAACTAGCAATATCAACAATAAAAAACATTTTAGTTTTCAAAATACAACTATGTTGCTGGAGTTCTCTCAAAGTTGTATGTGATTTTCCGCATAAACAATAAAAAATAAACAAGTGAGCAAAAAAATGTCTTGAAAGAACTCGGCCAGGCTCATGCATCTTCCCTAATTTAAACTTCTTACCACAAAATATACACGAAATACTGTCTTTTTTTTTCTTTCAGTGCTTAGCTCAGCTTCTTTGTACAATATGCTATCAATAATAACGTAAGCACTGAAAGAAAATACCTTGTGTTTTTGTTATCGATATCTACAAGCAAAATAAACAAATTTTCATTATATATATATTTATATATATATATATATATATATATATATATATATATATATATATATATATATATATATATATATATATATATGTATATCTATATATATATACATATATATATATATATATATATATCTATATATATATATATATATATATATATATATATATATATATATATATATATATATATATATATATATATATATATATATATATATATATATATATATATATATATATATATATATATATATATATATATATATATATATATATATGTATATATATATAGATAACTGTCTTGAGTATGGTATATGTATATAAAGATAATGCATATCACTTACATTTGAAGCACTCCTTATCATCTTTTATTTCCCCATCTATAACACTCATGCTTCTGTATTGTTCTAGCTGTTGGTTCTCTGCTTGAACTAAAATAGAAAATACGAATGTAATTTTGTTAGTTTTTGAAAAAAATTTATTAAAATTGAATGAGTATGTAGTAAATAATATTTTCATCATACTTACATTCAAATGTGTGGCGGTCGTAGGAGAGAAAGGATTCATCCTTCCCTATATAGCATGCGCTTGCAATAAAGCGTGTAGATGTTTTCTCTACAAAAATAACGTAGTAAATGTAGAGTCGTTATTATTTTACCTACAGAAAAATTTACATTTTTCATAATACAGAAAAATACTTACTCATAGCAATGTGCGTCGTAGCCCTGGTCTTTTTTACCTTCTCTTCTTCACCAAAGCATTCCTCAATCCATCTTAACGTTTCATCATCCGTAGAACTTAATAAAACAATAAATCAAGATTGTGATTAATTAAAAACTCTATATAATACATTTGAATAATAAAGTTTCGATAATATACTTACATAGCACTGAATTCTATTTCATCTATATTTAGATCTAGTGCATCATTTGAGGTTGTAGACCTACAAGTAATATATATATATATATACATTTGTATAAATTTATAAATGTAACTGCAACAAAATTGTAAAAGATAGTATAAAATAACTTACTCATTTGTTGTAGGAATATTGCTAGCCATTTTTTGTAGTTTCGCAGACTAATACTTGAAATGAAGTACAAATGAAAACTGATACTGTTTAAAAAAATAGTTTCTCTTATATACAAAACATTGAAGTCATTTATCAAGATTAATTTGTAGACTGATTTTCTGATTATTACTACGATAAATAATATTGTTTTTAAAAAAAGTGGAAGACAATTAGGAAGTTGGTTAAAAAAATAGGAAGATAGAGATTAGATAGATTAATAAGCTTAACCACCACATACACCCCTGTAAACTTTCTTTCCAACTAGCTAAAATTTTTGAATGTAGAGCGTTGGATAAACAAATTTTACAACCTCTAGGTAGATACTCTTTTAAATATAACTAGCTAGGATGAAACTTACATTTCGTTTGAATGACAACTCACATCCTTCAAACATATTTTTATAGCAACAATTTGATGTGTGATTAACTAGTTCAATTGCAATTCATTGATATGCTCTACTACAACACACACTACTTCGAACTATGCAGTCAACTGAAGATATTCACAAACAATCATATAGACACATCAACAGCAAAACATTGATGCGGTGTAGTTCCATCTTTATATCATCAGACAGTAAATTAATATGTGAGAGCTTCAATTATAGTTTACAACATTAAGTATGAGTTCGGAATGTAATAAAACACTTTACAGGTACTGATAGCATTTAATAACTAGTTCAATTGCAGTTTATTGATATACTCTACTATAACACACACTACCACAAACAATCATATAGACACATCATCAGCAAAACAATGATGTAGTGTAGCTCCATCTTTATATCATCAGACAGTAAATTAAAATGTGAGAGCTTCAATTGTAGTTTACAACATTAAGTATGAGTTAGGAATGTAATAAACACTTTAAAGATATCTGATAGCATTTAAATATGTATATGTAACATATAACTCTTGATTTATTAGACAAAACAGCTTCCTAAAAATAGAAAATATACTATGTATGTTGATACACTGTTTGTATTTCACACAAAAAACAATGAGATATTTTAAAAAAAGTAACAGTCTAACTAATGAAACAAGTGGATAAAGTCATGCTTTGTTCATGTTTTTTAGACGATAGCGGAGATAACTAGGATTAAAAGTAAAACCACAAATCCGTTTTGGTGAAAGGCTGTATCTGTATTAACTAATATGTAATTAAACAATAAAAAACAGGAGATAGATGCAATCAAGTTCTCTTCCTTTTTAGGTTGAATTCGACCTATAATTCCATCATCTATGCAGGGGTGTACATACAGTCCTCGAACACTCTAACGTTCGAGGACAAAGTTGTTCGAAATTAGAATTAATGTTAGAGGACTCAGTGCGACCCCCTTCAGGCTAAAGAAAATTTTTTTTTAGAAGTTTTTCAGTTGGAGTTATGTGCTACTGTAACGTTTTCTAGAAGCAAACACATTTCTAACCTCCTAGACAAGAGACTTATTAACTTGTGTACTGGTATTTTTTGTTATGAAACCATTGATAGGACTAGCCATCACTGGCCATCCTTTGGAACACAAGCCACAATGCTATTTAATCAAAACAACTAGTGATATGAGCAGCAACGTAAATTTGGGCAATGACACTATTATCTTCTTGCAGAGACCTTGAAAAGATTTTGCCCAATTAACTATTTTTAATTAGCATAGTATTGTTATAATATGATAATATAAAATGAATTATCAGTATTTTCTTAGTAGCCGTAATAAATAAAAACTTTGTATGCTGGTCATACTGGTACTACTACTAGGAGGCTACTAGTAGTAGTAGTAGTAATAAGTAAGTATTATTATTATTTATTGTTATTATAATAATAATTATTATTATTTATTAGTTTATTATTTATTTGTTGTTATTATTATATTATTGGTATTATTATAATAAATAATAAGACATTAATATAATTATCATTATTTATTATAATAATAATATAATAATAATGATTAAGTTTAATGTATATTTAGTATTTATTAATTATTATTATTATCTATTATTAGTGGTGAATAGTAGTGCATCTGCCAGAGAGTGCTCAAACCTAGGTGAGATAAGCTGTATAAAAATGGTAATGAAGCAAGAAAATGTAACCAAGTTGTTGATGTTTGTTGATGTTTTACCATTCTTCTAATAGTAATAAAAATAACATCGACAACTAATAAGTAACTACCTCTTGTTGTGTTATTATTATTAACCTACCTTCTTCTTATATTTATTTATTATTTATATAATAATAAATCTAAATCATTATTGTTAATTTATTATTATTATGAATTACTGTTAATATTTAACAATTAGCGATATCATATTGGTAATAATTAATTAATTAATTAATTAATTAATAACCTCTCTTAAAAGATCTCAGTTTTTTTCCCCAAAAGAAGCCATAATAAGACTATTAATTTCTTCTAATTCAACTTTGATTTATATACACACAAACGACTGTGGCATACCTCTCATGTCACCTAATTTGCTAGGAACCTACCTGCTTATTAGTTAAAAATTGTCCCTACTCTTGAAAACTGCTGAACTCCCTGAAAGCTTGTGGAATTTGAATAACGACTCAAAAACTGATGACTTTACATTCACTTTTACATTGAGTAAAAGCTTGACTTTGAAGTAGCTTAGAGTTTACACTGTTTTCATAAGACTACTGTCCTTATATTTTGCTTGACATGGTAATTTTTTATACCCTATCCCATATTTATGCTGTGTTAGTCACAAAAATTGGCTTTCTGAACTAATAAATGACTTGTTATCTCACTTTGCATCTACACAACCAACCACTCTATCTATTCCCTCAAACCCAGTTGCAACCACTGGAACCAATGGGTCTAATGTGTTTTCATTTTTTCTCACAACCTAACATCACAGTTATGTACTACTGTGGCATCCAGAACATCCAAATGTTATATTATGGGGTTTGGTGCAAGTGGTTTGTTTTTGCTAACTCAATAATTAACATTTTACATTTCTATATTATATGCATCATCAATTTACATTTACATCCTTGACTTTAGAACGCATTTCCAGGCATCTCAGTACTCACATTTTGAAATTTTTCCGCTGGCGCGGGGCTCTTGCGGGGGAAGGGGGCCCGCACCCCACTCCTCCCCCGCACCCCCCTCCCCTCCCACCCTCAGACCATATCAAGACCCCCCTTCACTGAAGTTGAAAATCCGCCACTGGACATGAACAAAGAAAATCACTGAATACTTAGAAAAACAAATCAACACCCTTAGTTTTTGCGTAGAACCAGAGCTGTTGCATAGGAACTAAGTGTGATCCTTTCCTCCTGCAGTCAAGAGCGGTTTTTTATGTAGCGCGGACAAACGTGACCGCAGGTTGCTGTGCTGGGCTTTGTTGTTCGGGTGTTAGTTGCACGTACTGTGTAACAGGCACAGCTTATTTAAAACTCGTGGATAGTTTAACTAGTTTAACAATGGCGAGCAAGAGAAAAGTAGTGAGCCAGCAACAAACACTTATGAAGTTCTGGGGGTAAGCATGTTTATATTATGCTAATAATACATTTTCTTAAGTTATTTCATTTAGGCTACTTATTATATTTATTATTATTTATTATTATTATTATTATTTATTATGCTCCTGTGAAAGTGAATCCTCCTGCTGTAGTAGTTATTTCATTTAGGCTACGTACTTATTATATTCATTATTCACTGAGTTACTAAAAAATAAACAACAGTAGCAGGATTTTATTTGTACTAAGTAAATTAGTAGTAAGTATAGTAGTAGTAGTATAGCAGAACTAGTACAGTAGTATCAGCGCTAGTAGTAGTTGTAGTAGTACAGTAGTAGTAGTGGTAGTAGTAGTAGTACTGTTGTTACTTGACTACATACATGCTATGCTATGCTACTGATTAACCTCCTCTAGGACATGTACAAAGTATGCAATGTTTTAGGCACACTGAAGAGACTGATGGAAAAACTATTACGGATAGCGCATCCAAGACACTTCATATTGCTAAAACTCTCCTTGTACCAAACATTGTAAAAATCTTACATGTCCTTTGTATTCTGCCAATCACAAGCTGTGAAGCTGAGAGGAGCTTCTCTCGTCTGAAGTTGCTGAAGAGTAGCTTAAGATCTACAATGACCGGAAAAAGGTAAATTTGACGGAATGTTCTAAGTTTCTCCTTTCTGTTTTTTATTCTGGAGATTTTAAAATGTGTAATTGAACAAAAAACTTGCTTTTGTACGTACTCCTATAGGATATGTAAAAACTTTTATTAGTGACTGCTGTTGACTCTTTTCCTGTTTGTATTGTAAACAATATGAGTTGTAGTAGTTGGTAAATAGGGTAATTAACATTACTAGATTTGAAGATTAGCTATGGACATTGATAATTATTAACAATTTTACTGAGCTGTGTTTCCTTGTTGCTTTCCAGGGATGTTTTAATCTTATTTTTTTAGCAAAAAATGCATTTTTGGCGGCTTTCTAGAAGATCATATTTTTTATTGCTTGTAGCTTTTTCATTGCTCTGTTGGATAGCATATTACACATCAGTGGATTTACCTTGAGCATTCAAACCGAATTAGCAAGATTTTTTATTACTGCATTCTATGGTACAGACTGTGCAGTGCCTAGCTCTTGGTGGTTAAAATAGATGTTACTGTCTATTTATATTAGGAGATGGTTTCATGATGTCCAGGTTTGACCAAAAGAGAGTTTTCTAAATGTCAACTTTATAGTTTATGGGGACATTGTTTTTATTTTAGTTCTATTCTAACAGATTCTACCCAGATTTCAATGGCTCTCGTCACGTGACATTGTTGAAAGCATTAGCATATTTTAATTACTGATTTTGTAGACTGAATGCGCTATCACTTTTATCGATTCACCAAGATATAGATATCAATGTATCTGCTGTGGTTTACAAATTCCTCTCCCGAAGAAAATGATTCTCTCTTCAAAAACAATCCTATTTTTTATTTAACTAGGCTTAGTAGGCTAATTAATTTTAGTTTTAAATCTGTTGAGTAAGCTGTAGATAAATAACTTTTTCACAAACTTGTGTGTATACTTCATTTTGAAGATGACTATTAGACATCGGTAAGAAAGCATCACGTTTTTGCGATTTCTACCATCTTTTTTAAATATTACCTGTAATGTTAATGTAATATTTTGTGCCTTACTTTTAAATTTTACGTGGAAGCCAACTACTTTGTAAGATGGTAACATAGAAATTAATAAACTGTTGTCTAACTTATACATCATAATTTGTTGTTTAGATTATGCAAAAAAATTTGTTGTTATACATTTTGTTATATATATGTGAACAACTTCTCATTTACCTTGCTTTCTTTATTTTTGTTTGTTAAGTGACCTTGTTTGCTGCAGCTCATAGTTCTCTAGAATATTTAGGCTTTAAATTTTTGTATGTTGGGTTTATGTAAACCATTAGATTATGATGCAAAATATAAATCATATGCTCTACTGTGAACAGGCAGTCAGAAGGTTAAATTTGATATATTACACAGGGTAGTGGAACTTGGATGTTATGTTAGAGTTCTAAAGTTTAGCTGTTAGAGGATTAAATTTTTTAGAGCTCTAACATTTTGTTAATCCTCTAACAAAAAACTTTTTCCGCTGCGCGGGGCTTTTTTATCAGTTGTTAGAGGACTCAATTTCAAATTAGGTACGCCCCTGCATCTATGGACGTTTGTTGTTTTGTTTTAAATAGAAATAACATGATAATAAATAGTGCTTAGGTGTAATTAATGACTTTTCTCGAGCGGCTTTATAACACTTAATATTAAAAAGATCAAAACATATAGGATTAAGCGAGAGATGATGATTAATGTCTTTTCTGGAATGAGTTTATTAGTAAAATGACACTTGCGTTATATTATAGTTAATTACTTTTTAAAAATGAACTGGTAACATTACGTCAACTGAAATAATACCTAAAACGTCTCGCATAAATTTTGATCTGACTGAAAATGGACTGAAAACCTTCAAGGTGCGTAAAAATTATCGTAACTCGCTATAGCGGATATTCTAAGAAATATTTATTTTCTCGTTGCTAACTTAACGTAAAATATTTTGTAACGGATGTCACACGATCTCAATCGATTTTTTTCAACTGAATCACTTAGTTACTCGTAAACATTTGATACTCGCTTGATTTCTTTGATAACAGCAGTATCCCAATTGTGTTTATCGTAAATATTTCAAAAATGGATATTGCGTGTTTCAGTTGGTTTTTCCTACTGAATCACTTAGTTACTCGTAAACATTTGAAAATTGTTTGAACTTTTCGTTGATAAAACATGTTGAAAGTATCTTTTAACAAATATTACCCAATTGTGTTTATTGTAAATATTTTAAAACGGATATTGTGTGTTTCAGTTGGTTTTTCCTACTGAATCGCTTAGTTAATCGTAATTATTTAGAAAATTGTTTGATTTTTTCGTTGATAAAACATGTCGCAAGTATCTTTTAACAAATATTACCGTAATTTCAATCAGTTTTATTTACTAGATTACTTAGTAACTCATCAACATTCATAATTGCTTTTATTAATAGTTGTTGCACAGCAATGTTGTATTTAAATAATATTACTTCAATTCCAACCAATTTCCTTACTGAATTACTTAATTACTCCCAGTATTTCATAATTTCTTTCACGTAATAATTACAAAGTAATATTGTAAATATATAATGCAGTAGATACTAAATTGACACAAATTTTTTTCATATGATTTTAAAACTTAACTAATGTAGTTTTTTTACCAAACATCAGTACATCAAAGACATCATTGTAAAGGAACAAACTATGCAATAACTGTTATTACTTTGTATTTATTACAAGTTGTAGTGCTTTGTATTACTTAGTATTTACTAACTCTAGCTATATTATATGGGGAGATTTTCTTTACTTATTATGTAATAAATGTATATAATCATATAATGATTCATTTTTAATCAATGTATTTATTCAATTTAGATATATCTCCTCTCTCTATGTAGATATAAATATACTCATAAATGTGTACATAATCGCTCATATGTACATGGATGTATAGAAAACTAAAAGATCTCTCTCATCTCTCTCTTTCTCTCTCTCAAGATACCATATGTATGTATGTATGTATGTATGCATGCATGTATGTATGTATGTATGTATGTATGTATGTATGTATGTATGTATGTATGTATGTATGTATGTATGTATGTATGTATGTATGTATGTATGTATGTATGTATGTATGTATGTATGTATGTATGTATGTATGTATGTATGTATGTATGTATGTATGTATGTATGTATGTATGTATGTATGTATGTATGTATGTATGTATGTATGTATGTATGTATGTATGTATGTATGTATGTATGTATGTATGTATGTATGTATGAATGCATTGATTGTCATAACAAGTTGTAGTGCTTTGTATTACTTAGTATTTACTGACTCTAGCTATATTATATAGGAAGATTTTCCATACTTATTATGTAATAAATGTATATAATCATATAATGATTCATTTTTGATCAATATATTTATTCAATGTAGATATATCTGTTCTCTCCTCTCTCCTCTCTCTCTTCCTCTCTCCTCTCTCTCTCCATCTCTCCTCTCTCTCTTTCTTTCTCTCAAGATACCATATGTATGTATGTATACATTGATTGTCATTACAAGTTGTAGTGCTTTGTATTACTTAGTATTTACTGACTCTAGCTATATTATATAGGAAGATTTTCCCTACTTATTATGTAATCAATGTATATAATAATATAATGTTTCATTTTTGATCAATATAGTTATTCAATGTAGATAAAACTCCTCTCTCCTTTCTCTTTCCTCTCTCCTCTCTGTCTTCTCTCTCCTCTCTCTCAAGATGCCATATGAGTTCGAATTATGTGAAAAAAGTATCAAAACTTAAATGCCGTACATTCAAAATCTAGCTGCCATATGAGTTCAAATCAAGTAAAAAAATAATCAAAACTCAAATGCCACTTAAATGCCACTCAAATGCCACTCAAATACCTCTCAAGTGAAATACAACATAAACTCGGCGAATTCACCCAACGTCGTAACTCATTGCATAACCCCCAAGGCCAGATCCACAAAAAAACACTTGGTAGGGAGATCTGCTCATATATTACTACTGCTGAACAATACAACTTGGTGAGTGATTTATCTTTTCTATTTAATGTAAACTAACTAATGTAACTAATACTACAATTCAAATTCGATAAAATTATTTGTAAACTAAGTAATCTTTTTCTTTAGTTCATTATGGAATCAAAAAGTAGTAAGAACTAAATACTTCCTCCCGGAGATCTACCATCAATACATCGAAGAAAATGTTATTGTGAAGGCGAAGGGATTGTATTGACTTACATTACAAGCTATAGTGCTATGTATTACACAACATTTACTGAGTTTGACTGTGCTATATGGCAGGGAGGGATTTCGTTATATAATATAGTCCATACACAACTCATTGACACATTGCCAATCCTCAAGTGGTATTTCATTTGATGACTAAAAACAATTTTGAAAAAGTTTTAAAAACTTTAAAAAACTGTGAGTGTAAATGATTATTTTAGACTGTGTTATATGGGAGGGAGGGATTTCCCTATAGAATATAGTCCATGCACAGCTCATCGAAACATTGCCAATTCTCAAGAGGTATTTCATCTGATGACTAAAAACAATTTTGAAAAAGTTTTAAAAACTTTATAAAAACTGTGAGTATAAATGATTATTTTAAAAAATTCAAAGAAAGGTGTGGGATAAAACCCTTACTCAAAAATCAATCAAAATTGAATGGAGTGATAAAATATTATACCAATTAGATCCAGATGTATGTAGGCGTATAAAAATAGATGAATATCTATCAGCATCTATTTTTGCATTAGAAATTTTGTTGGGAATTTTTTCAAGGCTTTTTATAATATTTAATATACACAATACTTATTATAGAACATATGTATGCAATCATACGACTCATTTTTATTCAATATGCACATGAATATGATTATGAATATGTACATGAAATGTATGTATGGAAACTAAAAAATTATTTAAAGCATTGACAAAAGTTAAAAACACAAAATAACATATGTCATCAGAGAACCAATAACTATATAGTGTTACTACATAACATAAAAAGCATTGGGTAAAGCAACATTCAAACCCGTGGGCATGTACACGAATATGAACATAGTCATGTGCATAAATAGGAATATGGACATGCATATGGAGATGGACATGGACATGAATATGAACATGCATACGAACATGGATATGTACTAAAGAAAAACAAGAAGAACAACAAAACTTGATGTGTGATTACGCTTTTCTATTTAATGTAAACTAGCTAATGTAGCTAATACTGAGAGAGAAGAAAAATAAAAACACCTCAATAAAATTTAGGTGCCATGAAGTATTAAACTGCGGCGTAAATCAACGTGGTAAAACATTGCCTAACACTGGCGATTACACCCACAAAAATACACTGGGTAGGGAGATCTGCTCATATATTACTACTGATGTTTGAACAAATAGATTAGATAAATCACCTTCTAGCAAGATAACCTAGTGCGCGCTTCTAAGCATCGATATGTAAGCAAGAATAGAGCAATCCATAGAATAAGGTAATCAGGGCAACACTCAAGACGATAACATTACGGGGAGGAAAACTCCAATGAAGTTAGATTGCCATCGCCATTCAAAAGGGAATTTTCAAATTTAAGCTTTTTCCCTGCGTTGCAACCCATTAATCACTTTGATTTTATAAATCTTAACAATGCTGCGTTAGAAGTGAGGTAAATCCGCTTGTGTCCAGTTTATCAAAAAAATTAAGATGTGATGGGATTCAGCCTGTTCATTAAACATAATCAGTTGCAAAAGTTGACAAGCATTTAGAAAACAATAATGGGTTTAAATTTACAAGTTGCTTGAGAGAGGAAGGCTCACGAGGACAGGCAGGACTTCTACATTATAATGCTGCTGGAAATTTCAATTCGAATGCAGGTGAAACAAGCGTAGAGTGATGTAGAAGTGTTAGAGAGCAAATCCAAATCACAAAAGAACTACTTTTGCAAACTTGGTATGTGCTGTAGAAGTTTTCTCCACATAAGAAGGGGTAGAGAAAACTCCCACTTGAAACTAAACGCAATTAAAAAAAGGAGTTGTGTTTACTTGTTTTGATATAGACAAGACAACTACTACTCACTCAACAAGTCTTACCGCGGGACTGCTCTGACTGCGGCGCTATTATGCTGCAATCAGATTTTTATTTTAGCAAGTTCGGTGCAGTTCATTACGTAGAATAATTGTCATTTGGGTTTATTGCTTCAATCATCATTAACAAGATTGACTCAACGAGCTACCAACCTCCTGTCAAGTCTGACGTGTGTAGGTTAATTGTGATGGTTATTGGTAATTTTTATTTCTCACTTTTTAAATAAGAGCTGAATGAAGTGATAAATTTAATTTTTTTAATAATAATTTAGACTCAGCCACCAAAATTCATTCATTATTATTTATGATTATTAAATTAATTACAAGATTTCTGTTGATGGCACCTGTCTATATCAACTGAGATACATAACTTGTTGTTTTTTGTGCAGTCCAGCTACTTCTACAAAATAATATTATTATGCAGCCAATTTGATATAAAATTTCAATAATTAATAAGTAATAATTAAAACTAATGGTTATTATTGATGACCTTGCATTTTTGCTATATTGTGAGGGACGCCAGTACTTAGCGCATATTTAACATTATTTACTCCTACTTAGTCTGAGCCATTGACTCAATATCATCTCACCTTTTGTTCTCTTTGTCTACGCAATTGTCTGAGATATTAACTCACTGTCTACGTACGATCTCAATATGTACTCACTTATGTTTGTCTATGCTTGTCCTAGTTCTATTGCTACGGTGTCTATCTAGAGCAGTTCTATGATGTGCCCAAATAATAATTATTTACTATTTTCTGTTACACTTTTTCCACGAAATAATTATATAAATGCATTTTGGTACTAATGTAGCGTCCACAAACTGATCACGAAATATGACGTCACACGTGAAAAGCATCGATATAAATATTTGTAGCACCTATTTTTTTTCAGTTTCCAAATGTTCGGGAATTACTAAATTTTTAATAACTTGGGACCACAGGCTGCTAGAAACAAAATTTTAAAAGGGTTTAATAGGAAACAATATGCCGAACAAGATTAACCAATCACTGCACTTCTTACATATCTGTAGTTTTGGGAAAAATTGTCTGGAAATGACGTTGTAAACGTGACTTTTCCCAGTGCGCCGATGGATCATATGATGTTAGTTTATGTTATATCACTAGCCTGTCTTATTACCGACCTGTTGATATACTATTTGTTATAGATCCTTTACATCTGGAGGTAGGAAAATAGATATAATAATTTCCTTGCCAAATAAAAACGTAATTTTTTTAAATATATATTATCATGAAGCAATTAGTAACTAACCGCAAATTAATTACGCTCGCTTGGTCTTGCGTCACGGATTTCACTCTAATGTATCAATAATGAGGCGTAAAACTAACCGCAGTGCGAACATGAAACAAAGTAATTTTTTTGCTGAGAGGGTCATTTTTAAAACTCATTTTCTCAGTAACTATCAATGAGAGACACAAAAGTTTACTACTATTGTGACTGCAAGATATGATTCTACGCCATGATATGTTTTTTAACGTCCCAAGGCTGATTTGAAAAATATGTTTGTATTGGCTAACTAATGTAAGGGCAAGGCGTGGCTTGCACCAATATTTTCACTAGGTGTGGTTGAGTAACTTGTACCCGCCTCCCCTGTATAAATATCTGTGTTGAGATAATAAAAATCAGAGTTAGCCTGACTCTCAGAAGAATCTCTTTCTCTTGAAGCAAGCACAGCTAGGAGCACCAAAACTACCAGCGCTGGACAAGTCGACTATTAGCAAGCACGGCGCTAAGGTGGAAAGTGAGAACGGTACGCCCTACCACTGTGTATACCCTTGCCTGAGGCAAGGATTACAACACAAGGCCTAGTGCACTAATAGTTCGACATATCAAATTCGGATTCGGGGAATCCAACAAGCTAGTCAAACAATAATTGCAGGAAGTTATTGTCGATCTCGGCTGAGCCCAGATTCGGCTATAAAACTTCAGCATAATTATTGTCAGAGCACAGTTCGAAACAAACTATAAACTAGACAAGTAGTTCCTGAGGAATTAATGTCAGAGCACAGTTCGAAACAAACTATAAACTAGACAATAATTCACAATTATTGTCGGACCTTGTAAGGGTTCGGACACAGCAAATAATTATAGATAATTATTGCACTCACTCCACCCCAGATTCGGCCGCACGCAAAACTGCACCAGTCAATGTACGCACTGTGAACAATAATAAGCATATTATTGAAGTACTGACTTAGGGTCGAACAGAGCATAACGGGAGAGTGTACAGGTGGCTACGACCCAGACACGAAATCCTGTACAATATCATATTTATTACCACTAGGTGTTATCATTCAATGATGTTTTTTTTTTGGATTAACCGGTATAATATTAGATTAATTATGAGCCAGAATAAATTAAAACGCTAATGATGACAAATAAATAGCCGCGATACTAACGACTACTAACCATCATTAACCGTTGCGTTTGCTGTAAACCCATTATTTACTTAAAACACGCGGCGCACATGATAAGCTCCCGATGCGTTTGCAATGGTTGTGGTTAGGCTAATTTATATTTGGCTAGGATGAAAAATAATTTTAGTTGGGAGGTCTCTGTGAGCTTTAGTTTAAAAGATATGAAAAAAAACATGATTTTTTGGACTTGAAAAAAATCACGAATTTTCCGGGACAAATTTTTATAACAATGCTATTGTTCATATTACACGGCGACCGCAACGGTTTTGGACTATCTACATTTAGGGGAGGTAGGTGAGAGTTGGGCATAGTAATACGGCGTAACATGTGATAATTTTTTATTCGTAGTATTTAGATAGTAGAAAAAGTTTTTCAAATTGTTATGAAAATTTTTTAAATAGTTTCAGTGGGTAGAAAAATATGCTGTGGATACAATGAGACCAAATTTGCTATTGTCACCTCAATAGTTAACTGTTAAAACAAGTTTTGCCAAATGTACTTTTAAGTAAAAAAAATGCATGCTAAATGTTCTTTTTTCAGGCAATTAGTGTTGACGCACGCATGAAGCGACGCGTGTTATATATTATATATATAGAGATATCATGCGTACGCCTCAATAACTATACAATGTATATGTAACAATTATAAATGCTTTGCATTGGCTGTATAACATTATTTTGTCGAAGTAGCTGGACTACACAAAAAACAACAAGTTCTGTATCTCAGTTGATATAGACAGGTTTCATCATCAGAAATCTTGTAACTAATTTAGTAAACATAATTAATAAATAAATTTAACATAAAATTTCAATAATTAATAAATAATTGAAAGTCCTCGACCGAGAATTGCTCGTGATTTGGGTCATGTGACCAAAAGTCCTTTCACGAGCAATGGCCGTGATTTATTTTGTCCGGTTTTCGGAACTGATTGCAGAAGTTTGTGTAGACTGATATAAATAATTTTTATACCATTGTGTAGAGCAGAGAATTGCCTATTTTCTGGTTTTTGTTTGAAGACTGTACCACCTTCTAAACGGAAACAGTTCCAAATATTCTTGACCCATCACTTCCTGTTTTAAATTTCGGATTTGTTTTTGATAATGATGGGCAAATTTTTTTCTGGAAAGGAGCAAGCACATTGTTTTCTTCTTCTGATTTAGTTAGTTTATTAATATCTTAGCTTGTTTGAGCTCTCTGATAATGGAATTGAAGGTTAGTAAGCTAGTAATTAATTATTTAGATACGGCATTGATAATAATTAATTTTAATTTTTTTTATTATTTTTGTAAAGTTGTTGATTCATGTTGTTCTTTACATCAAAATGTAGCTCTAAATGTTTCTAGTTCATTTGTGCACCAACGAGGGCTTTATTTTTGCTTGTATTAAAAATAATAATTATTTTCAGAAGAAAAAATTTCCGAAATTTTCGGTAATCTGTGCAGCCAGTGCAAGATTGTTGTTGCAGTGTTCTAACACTTTTCTTGCATATTTTTGCTTCAAATTTGGCTAGTCTTATCAAAATTTTGTCCTCTTTTCAGCTGTGCTATCAGTTTCACGTTTAGTGTGTTATTTCTTTTTGTAACCGGTTGATCTGTTGAGGTCATTACTAAAAAATGGTCTCCGAACTAGAAAAATAATAAAAATAGTTTAGACTGGTGGAATCAATATGATATTAATTCTCCTAAGAGAAGAGAGAATGCTGATTCATATGAGCAAATAGCTGTTACCATATCATGTATAGATGAATTTCAATAAAACTGAAAATTGAACCTTTTTTGCAAAAAGCGGGTGAATGCTGAGGTTATTTATTGGTCGAAGCGATTGAAATTCAAAGAGTTTTAAAACTAATGGTTATTGATGACCTTGCATTTTGCTATATCATATTTATTACCACTAGCTGTTATCATTCAATGATGTTCTTGTGGATTAACAGATATAATATCAGATTAATTATGAACTGGAATAAATTAAAATTAAATCAGTAATGATGACAAATAAATAGCCGCGGTACTAATGTACTAACCATCTTTAACCGTAGCGTTTGCGGCAAACCCAGTATTTCATTAAAACACGCGGCGCACGTGGTAAGCCCACGATGCAATTGCAATGGTAGTGGTTAGGCTAATTTATATTTGGCTAGGATGAAAAATAATTTTAGGCGGGGCGTTTTTGAAAAACCTTCCTAATATCAAAATACATTGAACACACTACATCAATTATACACCATTCAAATCCTAACTCCACAGTCTATTTTATAGTCCTATAACAATATGTCTGCGACTTGGTAGATTTTAGGTAAAATGTCGAAAATATAAAAGCATTTTCTCGCGTCTATGGATAAAATGAGAAAAATGTTCATAGTCACATCCACGCATGGTAGACTACTCTAGCTATAGCAATTGGATTTGTGTCCCTGTGAGCTTTAGTTTGAAAGATATGAAAAGAACATGATTTTTTGGACTTGAAAAAAATCACGAATTTTCCGGGACAATTTTTTAAAACAATGCTTTTGCTCATATCACGCAGCGACCGCAAGGTTTTTCAACTATCTATAGTATTTTCATTTGCAAAATCAACTGAACTTGATCTTAGATTAATTTTACACGTTATCTGGCAGTTTGAATATCCAATATACATTAGTTTAGTTTAAATCAGAACTTTTATAAGAAAATCATTAATGGCCCAACTCTCCTTCATGTGGTGAGAGTTGGGCCATGTGTGAGGAGAGTTGGGCCACTGAAACAAATCGTATATTGATTCACATTTATGAGCAAGACTTTATTATGAATATTATATGATATAGTTCTAACAGATATATAACATTTCCACAATGGACATGTACACATTAAGCAGTTTTATAAAATGTTTAAAAGTCTCAAATCTGTAAAATGTCTAGACATCATTCCACAATATATGAACTTAGGTCGACAGAGAACATAACACTCTGTACAGCACAACTAGTTCCACCAACAGAAATGGGCTGACTCAGACTTAACATTACTGAGGTGATTTGAATAATGTCAACATCCTCGTTTTCTGAATAAATATACTGCTTTGCAGACCCTTTCTTTTTTCTCAAAAATGCACACGAAGCTCTTCATCCTCCATTACCTCTTCAATCATTCCGGCATAGTATTTGACTGTCTTGCGCTGAGTTAGTTAAAGTTGTTCGCGAAACACAGTGAGTTGGTGCCGCTTTTCGGACAAACATCTCTCCTTTTCTTACTGTCTGAGCAGCTTTCTCCAGGCTTTCACAATGACTGCCTCGCTCACTCTTCCTGTCATACTTTCTTCCTATTGTGAATTCTAAATAAAGAAAATAGACAGTGTTTGCCAATAGCGAGTAGTGAATTAGTAAGTGGTGAGTAGAGAGCAAGTAGTGAGAATTAGTAAGTAGTGAGAGTTGGGCCACCGGCCCAACTCTCCTTTATTTTGGTGGCCCAACTCTCACCTATGCAAAATCTTTGCAAAATTATCAAAGTGAGCACACATGGTGTTTTTAACCACAATTATTAAATACAGTTAGAAACAGGTATTGCATAGACATCCTCTCTCATCAGTGAACATCCAAATAAAACACATGCTGCTTAAAACATTAATAGATTAGAAACCATGCAAAATATTTCAAAAATTGCTAAAGTGAACATTTTATGAAAAAAATTTTTTACCTTACTTTCGATTGATCAGCATGGAACAAAGAAAGGAAGTGACATCATAAGCTTGCTATATGACTTGGCCTACAATTGCTGCAATCAATACCTAATGAGAAACAAATGGTAGCCCAGTTCTCCTGCTGGCCCAACTCTCACCTACCTCCCCTACACGCCTTGTTATTGGTCCCTGGTGTGCATTCGCTTGCGAGGAGGCTTTTTACAATCTTTAGAACTTATAATTTATTTGTGTAATAATAATATTGAGAGATCAAATTGGTTGTTTATAAAATGCGGTTCAAGAGGGCGACGACCAGTCACGCTCTCTTTATTGGAAGGTAATAAAAGCAAGATATAAACATCGCCCCTTCAACTGAGAGGGAGTCCAATGAAACAATATGTACATCTCGCCGAACCAACCAAACTGGCCGAACAAACAAATTATAATAGTAATCATGGTGACGTTTATTTTAAGGCAACTCATTTAGGTCGTGGATGAAATGGAGGTGGCAACTCCAAATATAACAATTATTATAATTTACAATAATTTTGTCTTTTTCAGTATCAAGCAGTTAGCAATGTGCTTGTAGCTGTATTACATCATAAACTATCTTTGGCTACAGATAATATAATGATAGATATCGTTATGGATTCATGACATTCATGTGACAAGATAATTTCACCATATTATTGACAAAAATAGTTATTATTTTGATGATAAGATCAGTAATATTATGAATAAATTATTGATCTTTATTTATAACAATATGACAGCAGCTTTGTGCTGTTTAATAATTAAAAAACACTTAATGATAATAATTGTGAGAATGGGGTTCTGTCTATTTTATTTGCGACCCAAATGGACTGCTTTGAAATAAATGTCACCCAGTAACCATACATGTAAGATAACGACAGTCTCTATTTGTAATACAAAACAGGACATTCCATTTTTCAATACCCCCATTTTCCAATACGCCCATTTTCCAACTGTGCGTTTTTGGAAAAGTGTTCGTTTTATTATTAGTGATGTTAACCATATTCGTTATTGTTTTAATGGTGATCAATGCTTGCCAATAGTAATCAATAGATGGTAAAATAAGTGATTCTACATAATTTTAGTATTATTTACTGCTATAAACTGTCATTTTGAAAACATTGGCTGTTTTTCTAGAGTTATGATTAAATTAAATGTTACTGTTAACTATAAGTAACAACAACTAATAATAATAATAATATTATTATTCAAATTTTTTATACTACTATTTTAGAATAATAAGGAAATGCTACAGTAGCTGTTATGATTGGTAATAAATATTAATTATTATAGTTTTAATTTTATGGCAGTAGTACAAATTTGGTCACTTGAAATGTTTGTCACGAATGTAGATTTTTTTATCGGTCGCTAGTGTCATGAAGTTACTTTCACCAAGAAAAGATAATATCATTGTTCGGTCGTTCGGCCAGTTCGGCGAGATGTACATACCGTCCAACGACAGTCACACAAACACAATTTCAGTTACTAAAGACATATGAGATGACAGAAAGACATCAACTTTAGACACGAGTATTTCTGGTTTTGGATTGTCTTCAATCACTCACATGGAAACTGAAACCCAGACTAATAAGTGAAATTCTATTTAAACTATTATCACATCAAGCATTATGTGATATTCAACAAGCTAAGTTTGTTAACTGTCTGTTTTGGCGTACCATACCATGACAGTATTACATGACATAGTCTTTTAGTTTCTCTGGGAGTTTTGAAGCTCGCCCACTCCGAGATATATAAGTAGTCGTGGGGCTTATCTGCGATCTAATCGTATGTATTTGTTCATCGGCATCCACTGAGTGACACTCTTGTTTTTCTTCAGAAGTGTTGTTGTCTATTTGATTGTCAATATCAGACAATGGCATGTCCTTGTCTGTTGTTAGTTTAAGGTGTACTCGATTACGTCTGATAATCTGATCCGAGTCGGCTACTTGTACTCCATAGGATCTGGGTGACAACTGTTTTGTAATAGCTCCTGAACGATACTTTTCCTTGTGATTGACGAAGTCCCTTACTAGTACTGGGGTACCTTCTTTAATTTCGGGCAGGTCTTAGCATGTTTGTTGTATTGACACTGTACCTTTTTTCGTTTTCTCTCCTTTTCCTCTAATATTGTGACATCTTGTCGTGAGGAAGGTAAGTGTTGGGGTCCTATTGATCAAGGGTTTTGTCCAAACATTCGCACTGCAGGGGAAGTGGACGTCTCACATGTTGGCGTATTTCTTAGCTCCAGTAGTGCCAGGAAGGGGTCTTTCGCTCGCATCAATAGACGCTTGGCACTCTTCACAGCGGATTCAGCTTTGCCACTGGACCTTGATAGGTATGGAGAACTGGTACTATGTTCTAACTCCCAACTACTAGCAAATTTTGCAAAGTCTGATGATACAAATTGAGGCCCATTGTCCGAGTGTACCAGCTGTGGTATACCATAAACAGTTGTAAAAGTGTGCAAAAAGATGTTTGCCTGTTGTTTCCATGTTCTCCAGTTTCTCCATTTCAAAAAAATCCTATAAATAGTCGGTTAGTATCAGAGACTGACTACCTGCAAAGCTGAAAATGTCCAGTCCAACCTTAGCCCAAACTGAACCTGGTATGTGGTGGCTGCGTAACGTTTCCTTTTGTTGTTGTGGTGCATCCTCTTGACACGCAGGACATTGCTCTGTATATTGCCTAATGTCTCCAGCCATACTTGGCCAGTATACCGTGTTTTCTAGCTCTTCGTAATGTGGCCGCTGTTTCTTGATGGCCGGTGTGTAAGCGGGTCAACAGGTCACGTCTGAGTGCCTGAGGTATTACGATTCTTGTGCCTTTGTATAGCAACCCCTTAGTCACCAGTCACCATCTCAATAAAATTGCTAGTTTAACCTTATCGTCGGCATTTGATTTCTCTGCTGCGGTGATAAAAAGTTCAAAATCTTTCTTAAACTTTTGCCTTTGATTGGGCAAATCCACTCCATCTTGAATAGGTTTAGGTGCTAAAAACTCAACATTCATTGTTTATGTATTTCTAGTCCTCACTCGGGGCACCATGTAGGTTATTTGTGTAATAATAACATTGAGAGATATCAAATTGGTTGTTTATAAAATGCGGTTCAAGATGGCGATGACCAGTCGCGCTCTCTTTATTGGAAGGTAATGAAAGCAAGATATAAACGGAACTTATCATTTCTTTCTGAAGGTTTGTTGATTGTGTTCAGTGCACTAGTGGTACATTTCCTATCCGAGCTGAGCATATGGTTTCGGTCTATCGATCTTTTTCCAACACCTCAAGTGTATGGATGAAGCCTCTTATCCCTAGTCATTTATAAAACCTAATAAATGAGATATATTCATGGCAACAGAGTGTGCGTAAATGAGAAACTTAATGTTGCAAATTATATTCGTCAGAGAGGTTTTTTTGTTAGCGGCGCATGAAATGTTTGTTTTTCAGTTAGTTGTGGAATGAGCAAGAACTGTGCATCTGTAACTGGCTAGAAAGAATCTAGGTTGGCTGGAAATTTTTTTTCACTAACCAACTTGATCATATTTTGACCCTATTGCACATTATCTGAAGTATTGGCTCCTAAAATAACATGAAACGCTGCTAATCAATTGTACAACTTTATCAATATGCTGTAGGGATATTAGCTACAGACTTGAAGGTAAAAAAGTTTGTTATTATACCCAACCTTTATATTCATTGTTCCGGCTGCATAGACTCACTGATGAAATGCTACATCTGGCTAGCTAAGTGCACATTTTCAGGCTCTGCTTTTGAAGTTTCTATTTGTTCACAAATTTTTGTAACTTCCATCTTCAGGTTTCACATGTAAGTTTTCCAACCGTTAAATCAGTAGTTTGTAAGGTATCCAGGCACTATTACTTTTTACTCATCAGCAATGCTCATCTTTTTTGAAGAAAATATACCTCCATTAATTGGTTATACCTTCTTTTCCTGTATTTGGTTTTTCCAGTTTCATGTGTGTATAATGTAGTTACACATAATATGTTATTTACATCATTTTTCCTCCTTTATATTAGTGGTACCTTCAAAGTTTTTTTGCTGCTTAGCAGGTTTCGATGCGTTTACCAGTTTTGCAGGCTGTGCAGTTGTTATTTTTGGCTTTTGAGCTCAGGTCATTTTTCAATGCTATTTGCGATTGCTGTGTTTTTTTTGTCTTTTTTGGAGTATCACCTTTTTATGTTTTGCTTTGTTTGCGTTTTCCCTACTCTTACCTCCCTTTTTTCTCTCCTTCACTTGTTCAGCAGAGCTTTTTCTTCAAATTTTTTCAAGTGCTGGTGAGAATATGACCTTTTTCCTGAAATGTCCAAAATCAGTCATACTGCAGTAGTTCTTTGTTGCATTGTTGGTTTCTATGCATTTCCCACATTTGTAGGTTGTCATGTTGATTATTTAGCCATTTCATCTCAAGTATATCTTCAATGCTCCATGTGATTGCTGTTTTTTTGGGTTTGCACATTTTCTGCGCATTCATCCTCTCTTTTTACTTTACCATGCTGAAGTTTTCCTGCTCGAAACTCTCTTTTCTTGTTAATTTTTTTTTTAGAGTTTCATTTTAAATGATCGTCAAAATTTCTCCTCCCTGGAAACTTCAAAGCTCATTGGTTTTTCAGCTCTTCTCTTTGCTGATTCATTTCCTCTTTTTGCCGATTGTCTAGTTGTTTCTCCTGCCTTTCACTCTCAAGTTGTTGTTCAATACTGTGCGAGTTTGCTGTAGTTTTCTGTTTTTATCGCTGCATTCTTCAGCGTATGTAACAAATTTCATTTGCTTGCTTCTGTGTGGCTATACTGCTTTGACCTCATTTCTCTTGTACATCTTTTAATAAGAAAAATTCGTTTATCATTTTTTTAAATTTTAGTCGGAATGAAATTGTCACCTCCAAGGAAGCATAATATTTTCTCTGATATTTCCACTGTTATTGCGCCTTCTTATTTTACAGCTGCAGCATTTTTTTTCCTGGAGTTTGTTTTACGAACTAGTTGAAAACTTGAAAAGCCATCACCATTAGCCCAGCTAAATTTTATCGCTTCAATATTTTCATTTTTTTTTCTGCATTCTAAATGCTTGTTCATGGTTTGTTTCTAGTTTTCAAGTTTTCTCATCAATTTGGGAAGTCAGGAAGCTATTGATTTATTATTGTTATTTTACCAGTAGTGTAATAAAACTATTCTTACAGTCATTTTATGACTTATTAACTTCATCATCATCAGCTGTCCTTCGTATCCAAAGATGACATCCGGTGAACCACACTTTTCCATTGACTTTTGCTTTTGCAGAGAAATTGCCAGCTTCCAATTGGGATCTTCTTGTCATTGAGGTTCCGTTTCACAGTGTCTTTGAATCTGCTTGGGTAGCCTAGTTTTATCCATTCTGTGCACGTGTTCGACCCATCTCAGGTTTCTTTGAATGAGGAATTTATGCATGCTTGGTAGGTTGGCCTGGGCTAGAATCTCCTCATTTGAGATGAAGTCTCAACATTTCACATTTAGAATCTGATGTAGGTGTCTCATCATATAATGTTAAGTCAGATTTGCTGACAAAAGTTTTAAGGTTGCTAAGGGTTTTGTCAGGTGCCAAAATACCCCTCTCCACTAAGGAAGTTCACTGTGCTGGCAAGGATTGACCAGGACGTGCACAGCAGTTCAGTAGTCACAGTGACTGGCCAGTAGATTTGCCCTCTCAGCCTTCAGGACGTCACAACCCTGGATTGATTGATGTCTGGGTAATCATCCCATAGATCCTCATACTGTTAGCCTGGAGGCTTCCAGTTTCCGATGGCGACCTCTTGAAGGTAAGCACAGAGTCTTGGCTGATTGGAGCTTTTCAGGTGTGTATCACTGCCATCAGCCCTTGGGTGCTGGAGTCCATAGTGTAGTCTGGTATACTGCCCATGTCTGACAAAACAATGTAAATCAATGTTATTGAATTTTCGGTAAAGCTAATAAACGCGTTTGCATTGAGTGTTGGCACACTGTGAAGTTATCCATGTCGAATTTCATATCTTCTAGACCAGAATTCAATTTGCTACGTCATAAAACTTGTTTCAAGCCTTCCAGTTATAATGTTGCAAAAATAATACTGATACATTGTTTTGTCAGACAATCATAATGCAGAGCTCCGCTAGAAGATTCTCTGACAAAACAATGCATCAGGCACATAGAGTGTTTTCCCAGACATTCTTTCATTGTGTGGAGAATATAATTGCATGACATAAGACTGCTTTGTGCCTAATCTGATGATAAGTAAATTGAGTTGCAACTTAATTTAGGCGTAGACACATTTGAACACAGATACGCATGACATAATAAGATAAGTTTTATTTGACAGACATTTTGGTTGCCAAGCATAAGGAAAATGCCATTTTGGCAAATAAACTGTCTGTTACACACAACATAGCATAAACATTCAACTGAAAGTATCATGTGATATATTAATCGTCGTGCGATATGAGGTCTGGTACCTCCGATACGAGATCAGACCAAAATAGTTGACGAGTTTGTGGCATAAGGGAGCATAATTTGGAAACAATATCGTTCTTTTTTTCAAGTGGAATGCCTCTTGGCTGTGATCTGAGTACGTCTGGCTCCTGTGTCGGTTTATAGTTCTTTTCAAGAAATCAAGTTCTTCAAAAGAAGGCTGATCGTGGGTCCTCATTACCCAGACAAAAAGGCTGTCCTTACGGAACTGGAGCACATGACAGTCAGATAAGAGAGGGCGGTCTTTCTTCAACTTTGCCTGACTTTGCTCGCCTTTGAAGTTTTTGAAATCGTCATTCCCCGGAATTACGACCGTAGCTTTAGAGACTGCTGATGCATTCTTTAAAGTCATTGAAATCACACCCATTTTTCATTGCTTTCATCTGCCGTTCCACCCCAGCATGCACTGTGTCAGCTGACATAAAGGTGTGTCCAGCCTCTAGATATTTGAATGTGACTGTTTGCGCCTGAATCTTTCCAGAGTTGATAATGCCGGCGATTGTTGTGATTAAGCTCCAGTTCTTGTTTTGAGCCGAGCAGTGATCCATGAAGTATATGACTTCATCGTAATCACGGTCAAATTCAAGAGCCTTGACATAAACTGATATTATCTCCTCACACCTACGGCCGGCTAGCCCCTCATGCCATAGTACACAGATGTTATTTGCCACAGAGAGATAGGCACTAACCAGTGCAAATGTTTCGTGAAAAGCAATAATTCTTTTAGTGAAACACACCGTTTTCACACCTGGCAGCCTAGGCAACATTATGACTTTTGGAAGGTCGACAATCCTTCCTTCTTCTACTCTGCTGCTGTCAGCAGCGTATATCTTGCGTGCTAATTCATATTCCAATTTGTGCTTTGACTTTCTGTCGCAGAGAACACAGTTCATTGTGCAGACACCTTCCATATCATGTATTCCGATATCCAACTCCATGCACAACTGTTCTTCGCCAAGCTTGACAAATGAAATGTTCAGATTCCGTACTTGGCGTGAATCTGTTTCATATGAACATGGATTGTTTTGGTGCTTGCTGATGAAGTCTTCATGCATCTCCTTTTCTGTTATTTCATTTGGGAGATATAATCGATTAGGAGCATGGGCTCTGCGATAATGCGATATGCATTGATTGTACGACTTGATGTGTCCCTGTATCAATTCGACATATTCAGCGGTCAAAGCGTGTCGTGGAGCTGATTTTCCTCTTTTGTCTGGTGGTGGTGAAAGCAGGGCTGTGTCGGTTTTGAGAAATTCTTGAATAACAGAGCTTGTCTTAGAATATCCAAGCTTAGCCAAGAAACAAGTTTTGCACACTTTTACCCTTCCATCCTCCGCCATTAAGTAGTACTTCACATGCCATGATCTTGTTGAGTTGGTACGTCCTTGGACAGGAACTCGCTCTATCAAACTCCACATGTCATTTTCCAAAAGTCCATCCACAAACTTATCCTATGTCTTTGATGTAATTTCTCTTTGCATTTTTCCTTACAATCACATGGCGGCCGTAGGGGTTGCTTGTTGATGTTTCTTTCATGCTTTTCCATCTCAGTTCTCAGTTTTTTTGTAGCATTAGTAGCAACTGTCGACTCCTGAACCTCACAATCTAGGGGATAAACAGCATACATACACATTATATTTTCCCTTGGTAAAACAGGATTATGGAATATACTCTTTCATGACATTATTCACACTTTGAAATAGAAAGAAAGTGGTTTCAAGTAGAACACGTCAGCGGAGTTTAAGTGAGCATTGCAGACCTACCTTCTACATTTGAAGATATGTCTGCATCAGGTAATATGTTGTCATCCTCAGAAATATCAGTCAGCAGGCGCTTATCTTTGACCACAACAGAAATGTTAGAGAAAGCCATTATTTGTGCAGTGTGAGAGAGAAAATGTGACATGTAACTGTGTCCAGCTCGCAGCTTGCAGCAGTTCACACACGCACACACACAGACTGAATGTCCCACCAGATGTAAATTAGTTGCCTACAATAAGCCTGTCAAGTGCTTGTAGTCAACTATTCCAATCTCTTTTGCCTTCGGATAACTTGGGAGCCAGCTTTACTGCACATCCATTGTGTCCAATATAGATACATTGTTCTGTCAGACAATCATTTCCCCACTTATGGATATGCATTGTTTCACTGTTGCCAAAATATCATTAATGGTTTGTATTTCGGAAAAAATATTTTGGTATATTTTAAAGGATATGCATAATATATGATTTATGTGAAAAACACAAACGAGTTTTTTTTAGAGTTACATTGTTTTGTCAGACATGGGCAGTAAAGCTCTTGGTTCCATCATCCACCACCACCTGGTAATTAACTTACAACATGCTAATGACAAAAAATGTGTTGACTAGTGTATTGGCACCGGTGAATAACCATAGTTGCACTTTGCGCTCTGGTTGTTTTCCATCAACTGTGCTATACCATACATTATCACCTCAAGGTTTGTCTCTGTAGATAAATTCTTCCAGCTTTTCTAACGACATTTGAGCCGTGCTGCTGGTGTTGACATGAACACATGTCAGTGCAAAGTTATCATTGCTGATGCCTGCTACTCAAAGTTTAAAAAGATTTGCTAGTTAGCCACTCTATGCCTGAATATTTCTAATATAATATGCTGTACTACTAGATCCATGCTGTAATTAATAAATGAACTACCAGCTGCATAGCCTTACCTAATCAATGACAGGCTCAGATGATATCATGGGCATAGACCAAACTGCTTGCTAAGTTTTCTTTTACCATCAAAGTAGACCACTCTTGGAATGAATATCGGAATTATATTTTGTATATCATTGATGACGAGTGCTGATGCCTCTTGGAATGAAGTTTAAATTTTGATTATTGCGCAGTCGACATTCACTTCATTTATTGTCTTTTATTGCAGCGATGTCTGCATTCATTTCAGTTGATGTTTATTCCTGTCTATGTCCATTCCAATCTCCTGTTCTAGTGTTAGTGCAGGTGAAGTAGTTCTCGGAAAAGCACCAATGTTTAAAGTTTCTTTCACTCATTCTTGGTGCAACCATTTAACGGAATTTCTATGTAAATTTTGTTAAATACGTCAAGCAGACATACATAGTACGTACCGATTGAGCTGGAAGCAATCTGAAATTTGAAGATCAAACATAAGTCTGTAAATTATATCATTTTAGCTTTAATGAATAGGATACATTGTTTATTTTCCGGTTGGCGAGCAGTATAGTGATTCACACATTGAGAGGCAAACCAGACAACTTTGCAGTGATGGCAATGGAAACTGTAGGCTCAAGATAAATTTTCAGTTGGTGTCCTAAACCAAACGAATCTATGTACCTACACTTATCAGTTTTCATTGCTACTGTCCGATGCTATCTATAAGTGTGGCCTGTTTTAGCGATGTTGGGAAATTTATTAGGTGCTCAGGAGTGTCAAATCCCTGCATGAAAAATCAGTCACGGATTGCTTCATTCAAAATTTTGAACTCCCAGTGTTTTGAGCTCCAATTTTCACCTTGATAGGTCAACTCTAAGAGATTATAAACTTTCATTCTCCACGGCGACTGCTCTTGCAGAAACTTTTGATCCATTCTCTTACATAGACATTCAAAATGTGTGTCCGTAGAATGTTCAGAATCATGCTTTAAAAATCTTTAAGCGTTTGACAAACAAATGTTCCGTAACTATTGCAGCCGCTTTAGTCAAGACTAAGGCCTGTTGGTATTAGTACTAGTATGTTCTTTACATACAACCATGGAGAGTTTCTTGAAATTTTTGCCAGTGTCAACATTACATAATCATATTGATATGAATTTTTTTCCTGCAGTTGTTCATTTATCGAATTTTCAGTAAAAATGTTTATGGATATAGAAGTAAAAATAAATGAGTGAAAAAATGGCGTAATTGGTTTGTTAGAGAGTGTAGATCGAATGCTTTTTGTTTTTCTGTCGATGTCAGTCATGATTTAACTCGTTCCTTGTGATCAAGTGCTTCCTTACCCTGTCAATGCAACGGTGATTATTTGTGATTCAGTATCAACCATAAATCCTAATTAACCAAATTTTTTGCTTTGCATCGATTTTTGTTCAATTTCGCTCTGGTTGAAGCAATGTAATTGGTAAGAACAGAGATATGTGTTAATTTTCAAGAAGACTACAGTTATTAGTAATACCTAAAATGCCATAAATTTAACACATCTCTTACATGACACGAGCCCACTCGGAATGAGTACAGTAAACCTGCAATTGTCTGTTCACAATTTCCATGTGAGCAAAGTAAGAGTAAGGTCTTACATTTTGGTGTCATTCTATTCAGAATCATTTGCTGTAAAATTCTAAATTATCTTTAATACATGGCCTCAGGCTAGTTTTGACTTTTACAATTTTTTGTTTTTGGTTTTTGTTCCTTAGCAACCAGCAATGGCGCACAGATTTTTGGTGCATGCGGTTGCTTTTGTTTTTTACAATTTTTTTTATAGATTAGATTTTCAAAAAACTAAATATATGGATATTGAAAGCACCATGTTTTGATCATAGTGACCAGTTTTGGTAAAATTTCGAGCACGGTAAGTGTAGTTTCTCACTCATTGTAATAATAATTAATAATTATTTATTATTACCAAAATCGTCATTTTTTTCATTGTAATTATTTTCCTTATTTAAGATATTTAGCACAATATTTTTTAAAACTAAGGAAATACACATCCTAGCGCTCATATTCACCAAGTTTCATACTGATTGGACAAGTTTTGGCTGACTTATGAATTTTTTTAATTTTTTGTTATTTATAATAATTATTGCCGAAATCGGACTTATTTTCGGAGCTAATTTTTCCCATCAAAACGGTAGCGGCTGTCAAAATAAGTTTGATATTCAGAATCCCCATGGTCTTTTGATCATATACACCAATTTCTATGAATATCAAAACAATATAAGGTTGTTAATTATTTATCAATAGTAGCCATTGTTTTTTATTATTATTAGCGACAACATCATTTTGGGACAAATAATTAAAGTATTTAAGAGGGTTCCATTGGCAAAATAAAACATAAATTTGAGAGGTAACCACTGAAACATTGTCTTGGCAGTCTTTTGTTGACTTTCAAGCATTATAAGTATTTTTTTTCTCTAGGTCATAAAAAACCAATTAATAAGCCATTACAGATGTTGCGCAATGGCATTCTTGTGGTTTTGTGGTTTTTGATTGAGGTTTGAGGCTTTTTTTTCAAAGCCCAACATAGCAAATAAATAATCATTTTGAAACAAAATTTTGCCACCTTTTCATTGCTGCAATTTTTTTTTATCTGAACAAATATTTCTTGTGTAAAATGCAAATCCATACATCAGCCTCCCCTCGGCCTAGCTTCGTGGTTACTTGCTATGTCGCAATAAGGGCCCAAAAGAGTAGGCGGGGAAAATTTTTTGGGTTTTTTCTGTGTCCATGATAATGCCCCTATGATTTTTAAGGAGAATCTTATCGTTCTTTTGGTATTTGTTTCACTGTTGTAGGTGCATCGAGTGGGCCGCTAAAAAATAATGAAAATAAGCGAAAAACCACAAAAACCAGAGAAAGCACCCTGAAATGAATGTGTTAAGAAATCAACCAGCTTACTTCTGTAATTTGGTGTAGCATGTTTTATTAATTAGTAACCCAGCCATCTTATAAACGACTTGCTGCTTGAATCAACTAGTACTCACTTGACCTGAAAAAATGTACGTTTATTTCATTACACATATAAGTGTGTATAGAACACCAACTGCTGACAGATTAAAACACGTGGATCATTTTATACATGTTGTTAAAGAATAGCAATGGTACAAGAAATAAGTCAAACAACGAAACGTCAATCCTTGTAGGTTTGAGAAGTAATTTTTGAATTTTTGAGATAAAATTTGTTGAATTTTTGAATATTCATGTCTTAAACAGCAGATTGCTGTATTGAATAACCCTCAGGGCTTACTCAGTGCTGATCTACAAAACTGCAAAATACCCCTCTTCCGGAAATGCTAGCCAATTCATACACTGCGTAAAAATGACGTCATCTTTGGATCGCAATTGTATTTATTTCTTTGCTGTACAGTTTTTATTTGCCCAATCAGATCCCGCTGTTTATTTTCATTATTATTTTATTGATTATTATTCTACATACTACTTGTCCATTATTGTATGAATACCATTGATTGTTCCCTGACTCACCAAGACCAGCACAATTTTTTCTATCCATGTGATGTAAAGAGCATAAGACGATCCTTGTTATTGTTATCATATTTGACAACCTGACAATTCCCGCAATTGTCTATTGTTGTCGTTTCACATACGAAATTTGCTAAATAAACTAGCGTCGATTTTGGTTACGATGCGTATGTACTAGTTGCGTCCATATTGAGAAAAACAATCAAGTCCAACCTAGTGGCGCATAATAGTAAAGCTCAACATAAAATCATAGAACCATTTTTTGATGGGGTGTCTTGATAGGGAATATTTATTCCTGTTGCAATAGCCCTCAGTAGACTTAGTACTAAATAATTGCCCAATCATATTTCATTTTAAACGCAGACGATGTAACTTCATTTATAAAAAATTGTTATTATTTGTTATAATTGACCACGCCCACAATCCGAAGATGAAGTACTCGGTAATCACTGGAAGTTATAGTGAGCTAAAATTCAGCTGATATGACGAGCATTTGAGGCCAATGGCTTTTTGGCGAGCTTGTAAATCAAGACTGAGCTAGCCTAGAGGGTTATTTAATACATCAATCTGCTGCTTATGACTTGAATATCCAGAAACTCGACAAAAACGTGTTCAGTGCTTGCATGCTTTCATCTCCACATTCCCCTGTGAGTGATAAGTGTGTTCAATTTTTTTCATTTCAGTCTTACAGGTTTTGGTATACCATCTATATGTGGCAGAAGATAGAATCCAACTCTATTATACTTGTCAAATATAATAAAACGAGAAACTAAAAAGATTAAATGTCGAATTGAAAACCAAACTTTACTAACAACAATATGAGTCTGCTTACTCGAAATAGAACTTTTCAGATTTGAGAAATCAAAAATTCTTTGCTCGTATTCGCTCTAAATTGTTTGCCAAAATATTGTATACGGGTCACCGTTCATAAGGAAGTTACAAATAATTCTGTCATTTTTATAGGTTGTAACAATGTTTTGGAACAGAGCTTGACATACGTAATTTTTTTATGAACACAAACTTGACAGCTGTGAAAATTGAAACATCTCACCAAAGTCACCAGTAAACCAATTTTAGAAAACAATAACCTGCTGACATGTCAAAATAATACCAGTTTCACTTCCAAGTTCTTGGTGCCTAAAATTCCATTCACCGGAAACATCAATTGCCCAATAAAGCTGTGTGTTTGTGCTTTATTATATAGACTCTAGACCGTGATGATGTATGATGATCTATGGAGTCACAAAAAAATATCTTTCTTGGATAATCACCAGTTCAGACACAATCGACACTTGCACTGTTCATTGATTGATGGTAACCAGTTTTTTAAATGGAGTAATTTATTATTGATTCTGTTGAAGTATACACCAGCAGCTCTCAAGCTTCACACATATTTTACATGTAGCTTTATAAGTTTCTCAAAATTTATCTACATGAAGTTGTATCTAAAGTCGCTCTGTAGCGGGCCATAAATGAACAAGACCAGCAATTTTTGGATACATCTTAATACCTTGACTTTTCAAAAAGTTTGTGGAACTCTGGCCTTAATTGTTCACATGCAGTATTACTATTCTCAATAAGAACCAGCTTACAAATGATATAAATTGAAGATGAAAATAATTATGATTATACTATATTAGTATTCATTCATTCTCATGTGAGCAACAGAAATAAAAAGGATAAATAATCAACAAAGTTAATAATTTGTTAGTATTATATTTTTTCAGATGATCACATACATACACCTTCTACATTAAAAATAAAATAAGCTTTTTGGTAAAATTTATTTAATAAATTGCTATCAGCATTTTTACTTGGTTATCCATGGTGGTAAAATAGTAAGTAATAAATAATAATAAAAAGTAGTTACTATCAATATAATTAATAGTAATAACTATTTAATTATTATTACTAGTCATAATTAGTAACAATGGATAATATAGAATTTTCTACAATAATTATGCACTGCAAACCTTAACTTTCATTATTGGCGTTAGAAATTAGTAATATTACTAGCTTATTAGTATTAATTTTTTATTTGATGAGGGGTCATAACTGGTTGTATCAAATGGAGCGGAGGTATTATTATTATTCTGTGCACCGCAATAAACTAGTGCACTATTTCCAAATAACACTGTCTGTGAGAAACAGAGTAAGTTGGATCAACTAAACTAGCTTGAAATCCTAAATATTTCTCATAAAAATCAACTTGTAGTGCTCACATCAAGTTGCCAGTTGTCACAGTGATTGGAACGAAGACTAGATGAGAATTGATACACGGTCCAGCAGTTTTCTTTTAGGTCAGAGTCTCCAAGATTACGTAGTATTTTTTATATTCTAGTAATTACTCCCAATTTATTGCAAGTTCTAACTCAAAAGTATTATTATCTTATTAAAGAAAATGTTTTGGAAAAGAAAATATGTTTCCACGGAAGCTTTGTACATTAATAACATTATATTCAACAAAATTTTTCTTTCTCATTGCTAATGATTGGCAAAAAACTTTTACTTACCAACTGTTCTTGAAATATTGTAGTTTCAGAATGTTCTAGTTTTGACTCCCGTGTTATTACAAAGTTTAACAGTTATTGTTTCTGAAACATCAGCTTTTTTTCAGCCCGATGCACGCTACATAAATGGATCAAAAGGCATGCTTGCGCGGGCCTCTGTGTATGTGTGCTTATGTCATCACAAAAAAAAATCGAATGCAAAGAATGACAAAAAAGATGTGAAGTGCGATCTATGAGTTATGAACCTCCAAACTTGACTATGATTTTGATTTAGCAGTTGTTTTTAGCCTTTTGACGAGCAAGATTTAGAGTGCGAGCTATTTACCAAATATTAGTGGCACTTGCATTTTACATAGTGGTGGCTATCTTTGCTCCATCGTCAGTAGTGACAGTTGTATCCATTTTTGAATCTTCAGTCAAAGCTTACTCTCTCGGAACTTCCATGAAATTGTCTGCCTAACAATTGAATTTTTTAAAGTGACACCATCACATCATTGTATAAACAAGCATTTAGTAGGTGTTTTACCACTGATTCTAATGGTGTGTATTGTTGAAGTTTTCTATTAGCTCACAGACTTAGAGAGATACTTGAAAATGCTGCTTCATTGTGTCAGCTGTCTCTTCCTATTTAAACTGCAACCAACTTCAAGGACCTTGGTTTTATTGTAAAGCTGCAGTAGCTGTCAAACACTAAGCAGAGCAACTATCCGGCCATTAGTGAGTCACCAGTGTCTGGCTAGTATTTTGCTCGTTCGTATGCAGTGTAGGTTGATTTTGATCGAATCAGCCTATGACCTGCTGTTCACGAACTTTGACCTTTATTTATAACTGGAGTCATACATTTGAGCTAGCGATAAATTAATGTATGAAATCAACTTGTTGGCATGTTTTCATTACACTGAAAAAATTAGTGTATGGATTCTTGACAAATGTATTGAGTTCCCGCTACTTGAATTTTTTTATACTATGGAAACACAGCTAGAGATTTTGCAGCAACTCTTCAAATGAGTGTCGACAGACCCGGAATAAATGTATGACGATCTGTGATAAATGCTGATATTTCAACTGTCTGTCTACGAAGTCAGCATTTTTTTCTAGCTACATCAAAAAACATGGTTTTAAAAGTGCCTGCATTTCTGAATTTTCTGGAACAGCAAGAGATGTTGCGCTTGAGTTATTGCCTTTCATGAATGCCAAAAATGCCAGGATGAACAACAGTTTGCTTACAGGATTTGACAAAAACTGCATGCATGTCATAATGGAAAAATGCTGATTATTTTGAACACTATTAGTTTTTATTCCGGTGCTTTGCTTTTGCATTACAAAAGGAAAAAAAAAACTCAACTTTGCTAATAGGACAACTTGATATTCCTATGATTGAAAACAGTAACACTGAAGCCTGTATTTTTGACCTGATGTCCAAATGTTTTTGTATAATATGTAGTACAGTATAAAACGATTTGGTCATATTGGCAAAAACAGTTTGAAGAAACTAAATTAAACAAGTTGAAGACGGTTTACAGAAGAACTACTCAACTGTTAGGCCACGCTTGTTATTAGCTAAACAACAGCTATTTGTGGGTAGGTTTTCCCTGTGATCATTGGGTGTCACAGAAGCACCAGTCAGTCAAAACAACATTTCTCTTACATGCTCCCAATAAGAAGTATAAATTTTGAAGCTACATTTGTTGCAGACCATGTCATTAATAAGGGGCTCTTACATTTCAATGTTTGCGAGCAAACTTACGATAAACCCTCCCAAGGTTTTAATTGCAAAAACTTTTGATTAAGCTTGGCAGCCGTCCATTTGGAACAAAGAATGTGCTGCCATAAACTTTATTACAGACAAACTAGTAATTGTAACTACTTATTACTAGGATTAAGTTGAAAAGAGAATTTATTGCTAATGCAAAAGTTCATATGTGAAAACTCGACAAAGAACATGAGTTGACTTGAGCAAATTTTTAGGTATTCTAAGCATGTTTTTAAAATATTATCGTCCCTGCTGTAAGTAGCAATGCTTAGAAACCTTAGTACCAAATCTAAAACTGGCAAAGATACCAAGTATGTCATGTCATAATAATTGTGGCCTATATGCATAACTTGCTGATGATAGCCTTCATAGGGGACATAGAGCTTATCTATTTATTACTCAATCTCATCACAATCACAAGGCTACTCATTTGTTGACTGTCTAGGCTGGTTAGCTCACCAATGGAATGTACTGTGATTCACCTATTTATGCCCTGTGAGGTTAGCTTTGGCTAAAAGGTGTAATGAGGATGCAGTTTCAGCTGAACCCCCACTACGCCCATAAAAACTACCAAATAAATTCGTCTAATAGCATCAATGCTACAAAATGACAACATCATTAAAATCAGTGTTGAAAGCCCTTTTTAATGTTGCATTATACATTGATGTGATTGTATCACTTTAGTAGCAAATTCCATATACTGCAGTGAATGTCTGTTTTAAACTAAACAGTCGACTATTCCATTTGCAGTGTCCCCATCACACCACCTCTATATCATTTATGGCGTAAGTCATAGCTTATTTTAGGCTATCACACAGAATGCATGTTGTGTAACGATTCCACAAGCTTTGTGAGTGAATTCTGCAATCGCTAAGATTGCGTTCTAAATAAATGAAAGATCAATTTCAAGCTGTAAAATGTATGAGTGTTTATTGATTTGTGTCAACTCCTTACCTGCCAATGCCGATGTTTGTGACTCTATAGTAAGTTGTTCTGCTTGATGTCCATATGAACTATGCCCTTACTGGGGATGTACATCAGTCCTGCAATAGCATCCTTCACACCTGAATTTTTTTAAATATGGTACAGTCAGCTGACAAACAAGTAAGGTTAGCATCAACAACATTTGACTAACTAAAATCTTGAATTTCATAAAAGTTGTAAAACTAATGAGGGTGTTTCTAGTAAACATCGAAATTCATCAACGGGTGTTTGAAATGCAATGCGCTACTTTTTAAAAAAACACCAGAAGCTGCGATGAGATTTTTTGGATTGGACTTACCTTGCTCGCTCTCAGATGGCAGTGGAACGGCGCATACAGCCGACGCTGACATTTCACAATCCAATTGCTCTCGGGCCATTTCTTTCCTTCTGTTATGTTAATTCTCATCCTGTGTTATAACTGAAGAAATGGACTCTGTTACAGGCCGAGTAGAAGGATTTGGGTTTGCTAAAATACAGGTGAGTAAGCTTTTGACAATGTTTTATTTGCTAACAACAATATAATTTCTGACTCTTTTTTTGTCACGTTTGGCATATGTCAAAATGTCCCTGATGCTTTATGCGATCATTCACCTGGCGGCTTGCTGGTGATTGTGTTCCTGCGCATTGTAGAGCAGCTCAATATTGAGTAAAGCATTTCGGTGTGGGCAGTCTTTCCAGCTTTGTGTCAGCATCTTTTGTACGTCTCGCTGGCTATGAGATCTGTAATGCATATTTGTTTCATTTATGAAATTAACTGCACAAAAGCAAATGTCTGATTTATTGTTGTTTGACCAATTACACTGTACCTCTATTAATTTTTTGAGCTTTGATGGTAGATTTGAACAAACATTGTCTGCAGCTATTATTTGTTATTTAACCAAAGGGGATTGTTAATGCAGCTCAATCTAGTCATCGACTTTCTAGCAAATTTGAACTGAATTTTGGCTAACCTGAAATGGGTGCAAGCTAGGCCAGAATTACGGTAATCTGGTTCATCAAAACCATTTAAAAACTGATTTGCAATTTCATGTATTCTATACCAGCTGTTAGGTCCTAGTTCTATGTAGTCAGCAATCATTCGGAAGTGTGTCAGTGATGCTGTGTGGTGTTCATAGAAAGCTACAAAATATAAGTTCATGAACGTATATAAATAGCGTATGATGTTTTGATTTTACACCTATTTTTAGCGTTCATCCTTAAGCTAGTAGCTATTTTGTAACTAGGCAGTCAACAATTCTCAGTACAGCAATTAAATAATGTAATAAACATTAACCAAGCAAGAATCAAACACAATTATCAATTAGTTATCAATATCGTGTAATTGATCATACACCAAGTCATTCTACATCGATTCAAAGTACTGGTTGCTTAGTGTTGAATTCTGGCCAAGGTGAAGACAACTCGATGCTGCTGATATAGTAGAAATAAACTTTGCTGTTAGCTTTCTTTCTTGAGCGTCAAAAGCGGTTCTGGCCCCTCTTGGCTTTGCCTCTCGATTGCAATCCGGAATAATGCATTTGCAATTATTGCTTTCCCTTTTCTGTTGGATGTCCGCATTGTGCTTTCCCTGTTGAGGAGATTAAGTCTATTTACATTTAAAATGACACATGACTGGATGTTTATTTTACTTGCTACACTACTAAACAAAAATAATTTATGAAATTATCTGAGCTTGTTAAAATGCCTTTCTGCATGTTCTGCCACCACTCATCAGCCGTTAGCAGGTCGCAGAGTTTCATGAAGGTGTACAGTAAGAGCATGTAATGGCAGCCCAAAGAACACTCTATGCTTGCACGACTTTTGGTCTGGAAAGAGCTCAATACACATAATGCCAAAGACAACACTCTGATTGTATGCTCGAAGTACAGCTTTTGGTGATTCAGCTGAATCTGGAGCATGTGCTGGTTTTTGCAATTCTACTAGAGCCATAACCACTTCATGTAACTTTCTTGCATCCCCTATTGCCAGTTGGTTAATAAGGAAATGAGCTACGTTAATCAGACTTTTACGACAATCTGTACCTTTCATCTCTTTGTTTGATGCTGAAAAATAGATTCTTATCTTAGATACTGAAAAAATATCAACTGAACAATGTTCAAATTTGCAGGTAAGATCCAACCTTTTGATTCATTAAGGTCCTTTCCAACTGTTCTGTAAGTGTTAAACTTTTTTCAGCACTTTATAGCTCATGCATTACACGGTTTATTACATTTTTATTGTCGTGCGGAGACGCTGTCATAGCAACTTTATAATGTGGCGTATCCACTGCCTTTTTTGCGCTCAACTGCACTGGTAGTCTGCGTGCACCTAAGCATCAAACGATGCATTGTGCTCAGTAACATAGTGGCGAGCATCAAATCAGGTAAGTCCTGCACAATAGCATGGTTGTTGCATTGACGAATGTCTATAAATTGACGTTAAATTCGTGGCTAATTGATATTATATTACAGTTGATAAGTTTGATCTGGAGTGTTTTTGGAGTTTCATCAGCTTTTTCTTTAAAACTCATCTTCACACTTTTTCTGACAGCTCTTCCAGTTTGGCTTGGGTCTGTACAATTGAAAAATTATGCGGCTACATGCTTGCTGCAAAACAGTTGTTGTAATAAATATTTCCTAAATTTATTAAAAAAAAGCTAATGCAGGCCTGACCTTCATTGACTCAAACACAACTACGTTTCCTGTTTCTGAGCCCTTCTACCATGTATCAGTGACTGATATATGTTAATACTTGTCAGTCAGGGAGTAAAATGGTCTAGTGTTGTTGAATGAGCTTATGTCACCAAAGTAATTGTCAGGTACTCCACACAAGCAGTGAAACTTTCCTAAATTCCAAAATACACATTGATTGTACATCATTTAAACATACTTATCAAAAATATATTGTACAACTTGCGTAATTCGTGGTTTATTGTAGCACCTCCACACTGTTGTCCACCTTCAAGTTGTCGGTCTGGACTCTCACCAGAAAAAAATCTCAGGACATCTGTGTACAAGACTCCATTTGCTTGTATTTGTTCTGCAAGTTCTTGCACATCCTCTAACCTTGTTGACAGGTATAAATTTTGATCCATTACCAAATTACCTGATTTTGCCAAAAAGTAAATGTGAGGAGCCTCCACCTTCGACTGCACACTGAAGCTGGCATCGTTTCAAATATTAGATTGGCAATGAAGCATACACATCTTGTTGTACAACTAACATTTTTCAGGAATTCATGTTGTACTCTAGTATATGGAAAGTGGGTTATGATTCTTACAGATTTCATTTTCACTTGGTACTCCTTGTCTGTGTAATATACTATTGGGTCATAAATGAACCACACCATAAGGAGAAAATGGCTGCTTCCTGCAAGAAAAATCAAGAACTTATCAGTAGTTTTTGTCATCAACAGCTGCAGTTATTTTCGTTTTGCAATACAAATTAACATAGTTGATGTGCCCTTTGTGCCAGTGGCAAAATTAGCAGCCGCTTGATTTCCCCAACTGGCAATTACAGCCAGCAGACACACATTCAACCTTTTAAATGATTGGCACGCACACTGTGGTTTTTTCCCTTTGTGCGCACCCAAACTTCTGTTTTTGTGCCATAACGCACAATATACATTCTGCCACCGCTTATTATGAAACACTTTTCTGCAGCTACTCCCAATGCCTGTAAAGTTGATTGATTGTATTCACCTGTGAGAATTTGTGAGTATCAGAATTTTCCCACTACTTCTAACATACCCTACAAGACCCTACAGCATGAGTAAAAAGGGCAAGTTGAAATAGATTGGGTTTTGTTTTTAAGCTTTCAGGCAGCTCATCGGCATGTGGCAAGAGCTTATGCAGATTGCTAAGGACTTACTAAAAATATTGTCTTTTCATCATCAAAGGTTAAAGTAGACCTAGAGACTAGTAACTACCCATAGTTGGTGTTTATACATACAGTGGAGATGTCATGTCTTCTCTAGGCTGGACGTTGATGTTACTTGCAGACACAGGAACGTAATTCTGGAATTGGTAGGCTTGTCCCTTTAGCAATTCGCCCGGTTGAGCATTAGCTCCCATGCCAATATTGATACATAAATCATCTACCTGCAAATTATGCTAAGGCTCAATGATTTTATAATAATATCATATAGTGCCTCAATTATTTACTACTAGAGATTTTTAGCAAAACATTTCTGTTCAAAAACACCAATTTACTTACAGCATGTTGTTTTTTCATATTCGTTAGCCTTCTGTTTACATAATATATGGGCTAATGACACTCAAAATTGAACTGGTGACTTCAAGCTCCGACAAAAATCCGAATAATAAAGATAATAGATATACGCTTCACACAACTACTCACCGGAAGCCGTTCTGCCCTGCACCTTTTTTAATTATTGAGTTCATTGACTCGGCTGAATTATTATTGTACATGTCTCCTGTTTCCGTTTTTCCAACTCTTTGTTTTCAGTTTTGGAATAGAACGGGAATAATCTGTCGCTTGTAATCAGCAGAAAATTTACTGATTTGATGCACACAATTTAACTCTTCCAACAGCAACCCCCATTTGTTCATGAGAGCATTAAGCTTGGATTGCGGTGTTGTGTTTTCACTGTCTAACAGTTCATCTGTACTTCTAACCACCAGTTTCATTACCTCAGCTGGCAGATCGAACTCAGGTGATTTTCGTTTCATGTTTTCTTAGAGATATATAGTACACATTAAAAGTTTGAGTTGAGAAATGATCGTTTAAGGGACTTCACTATTACCTCCTCCCCATCAGTGACAAATGTCGAACAGCGTTTGTTCTCCTCAGGCTCCATGTTCTGTAGGTCATCCCATAAGATCTTCAAGTCTCCAGCTCTCTGCCTTGTAGTGAGTAAAATGGGCACTAGTACATGAGGATTGCAAACTAACTCTGTTGTGCGAATAGTTGTCACAAGTGCAAATATAGATGTGAGGTTAAATGTTGTGTCAATGTGTATGGCGCTTTTACGTTTCCCAAACATGTTCAGTTGACCTTTGTTGTAAAGACATACAGCAAAATTATCATACCTGAAAGTAATTCTTCACACATTTTGTGTTTGTACATCTTGTTGCGTGATCATGAGCATCCTTAAGCTGTCTACTTGGTCATAGGCTGTAAGCCATGTAGCGAAAACGTGCTTGGAAATTAACTTTTGTCGCCACCCCCTTTCCTTTGGCACTTTTTGTGGTGATTTAGATTAGGTTGACTATGCTGAATTTGAATCTAAGGAGTTGCCTTGGGTTCCACTCCCAATTCTATGATAAATTTCACATTTTAAGTTTTTTAAGAGTTATTTTCCCCAATCTTTATTTTTTAGGCACAGGGTACATTACATGCATGAATTTTATAAATAATCATCGAAAACAGTAAACTTATGCCAAAAGTGTGCCATTAGTGAAGTAACCAACTGCTTAATGTAAAATTAGAAGCATGATTCACTAATTACGGAAGTCATATTTTGCAAATGTGGTTATATCAAGTATTTCAATGCATCAACAGGCTTTCAGCTACTGTTATAGAAAAGGTTGGAGAGAATGATAGAAAGTGTGTTCCACGTGACAATAGATTAAATATATATAAACAAATCAAACAATTTCTGGTTCAGAGTCACTGACAATATTAGCTTCAATGGCTCCCTCTCTATTGTCCAATTATTGCAGTCCTGGCAGCTGCACAGCTCCGAACAAAGAAGATTAAAGTTTTTACAAGCACATCCGCCCCCTGACAAGAATTTTTTTCTAGCATGACTCCATAAGTAATAAGAAGAGAGCAATCAAGCTGCGGGCCGATTTATTTTATGCCCATATCAAACCAGTCGGATCATTTTTTAGAAAATCCCAAACAACCTATAGCCAAATTGAGCTTGTTTAAACTTTTAAATACGTACAAAACTAGTCAAAACCTACTATATAGGAAAAATGAAAACAAAGCATTTATTTTGCTACTTTCACTATCATTATGACATGTATGTTTGTGAGGGTAATTATTAAACTTTCAAAAGATCTGTACAGCTCAATAGTTCAATGTTTTCGTGATAAAAGTTTTTCCAATCAAAGACTACGAGTTTTTTTTTTATAACTACTCAGCAACAAGCATGGAGCTTCATATCGCTAAATGCATGATATCAATCGTTGCTGACAAATAAAAAAGCTCATCCACTTTCTGAAATATCACTATAACCTCCGTCACTGGTACAATTTAAAAATAAATGGACAAAAAATGTAAAAAATAAAACACCAAGTATATGAAATCAAGTGCTTATTTGAAAAAGTTGTAATGAATTAATTATTTTCGTTATTCATGTCAAACGTGGTCATATACCTAGCTTTCACCTAGTCGTTTTAGGAGTAGAACACCATATCTTTCATTAAAGTGCGAGCACTTTAACCATTAGAACACTTATTGACAACCTTTGCATTAAAAATTAGAAGTGCAAGAAGGCTATTGATCTTATTTATAAGCAAGATAACTGCATCAAAAATGATTAAAGTGAGCATAGTGAATTTGGTTAGGCTTACCAGGTATCCTTGACTTCGATTTTATTGCGGCAGCTTCTGTTTTAGCTTTTTTCAGTTCAAAGCTATGTGAATCATCTGCATTTCCTTTAGCAAAGTGAAGTGCCATTGTCTTCGACACTAGCCGGAGTTCTAAATCAGCTGCGAAAGAGTGTAGAACTTACATTCCTCAATCAAAAAGCTTCATCAATTTTTGTTACAAAGGGTTTTTCACCTATCATTCAATACCTCTCGCAAACACCAGATTAAATAACAAGCATGCAGCATTTTCCCCGGACATGGGTAACATGTTTTTTTTGCCTTTGAAAAACTCTTTTGTGCAAAAAATATAGCCAGTTAGCATATTAAAAAATTCCCGGGTAATGAGAAAAAAACAAGGTTAAAGATCTACAACTTTTTTTTAATAATGCAAAAAATTCAGAATTATTTGAATTGACCGGGATTTTTCAAAATATTGCGAATTGTTTCAGTTAATTAGGCACAAAAACTTTTCAGATTTCTTGATCTTTTAATTTTTTCAATAATCACAAAAATTATATTTGAGCTACTGAACCCGCAAAACTTTTTGACTAAAAAGCACAAACAATGATCTTCTTTTGATGTATTTAACCTTAGTTTTGAGTTGTCATTTTCTAATGTAAATTGAAACGTAAACAAACCTAAAGGCTTAACCCTGTAGCTACTAGGACTCCCTGGGCTATAAACTTTGTTTTTCGTTCTACAATTTTCGCACACTGACTTCGTGGTATTATCATATTTTCAGGGAGTCAGAGTGTGCAAAATTTAGTGAACCGAAACGAAAAAGTTCATGAGATTCAAACACTTATGATTTTGTCTAAGAAAATGAAAAATGAAAAATAATACTTGAGCATACCAATCAGGTTACTTAAAGTTTAAAACATCAGAGAAGATAGCCAGAATTGTTCACTAGAAATAAATAAAAAACATATACATTATGCTAGATCTTTTTTTGATATGATGCGTCTTTGTAAGGGTAGTTGATACTTTTGAAAAAAAAACTGATCCTAGGTGCTTTTGAAAATCAACAGGAAGAATGTGACTCAACTCGGAGTTGCTTCAACAACCAACATATGTAGAGCAACTCCAGCGTACAAACTTAGTTGTTCAAACCATAATAGGAGGCTGAAAAACGTATACTAGTGCAACCTACTGTTGGAAAACCAATGTTCATGAAATTGAGAGTCATCTTTCCATGAGTGAAAAAAATGCATTTTTGAAAATTTGACCAATCTCCATAACGGCTCATTTTGAATCAGTTTCGATGAGTTTTGTGCAGGCCTCCTATTGGCAGCCTCCTATAATCCTGCCCCCTCCTATTAGGGTTTTATATATAGTGTACGCCTCTTATTGGACCGTAGTTGCTTCTATATATATATGCATACTATACATACTATACATAATTAATGTATTATTATTATATATGTAAACATAATAATAATCAACAACAACAATCATCAATTACTAATGATATATATATAAATAAAATATTATAATTATTATTGTTGATATAATTATTGCTACTACCCCATCCAGCATCACTAATTTTCCATTCATCTTTACTGCTAGATGCATATTGATGATTTTTAATACTTTTATATTTTTATCATCATAATAATTAAAAATGATGGTGATTGTGATGGGGATTGGCGAAATTTAACATTGCTGCTGCCTGCTTGATTTTTTTAGCAGCATTGTAGATTGTGTTCCAGAGAATTGCTGATAATTGTATTACTAGTTTCTGATAGCAAAAAACTACCAGTACACAGGCTAGCCAGCTTCTTCAATGGGAGGTTTGAAACGCGTTTACCTCTAAATGCTAGAGAAATTCACACTAGCACACAACTCCTACTGCATGAGCTGGAATAACTAAAAATAGTTATTTTATCATCTTGCATATGGGGCTCTGCAAGGCCCCTCCGAGCTTTCCTGGTAACGCCCATGTCGGAAAAGGTGAATTCTATTTCCAATCAGTTCATGGCGGTTCACTTAAATTGTGGATGAAAGTAGGAGAAAACTCCAAATAAATAATGGAAGTATTTTATTTATAGTAATATGGTCGTGTAACTGTTTACCCAGTGACCAGCAAATGAAGTTGCTCAGGTTTGATAGCTGCATGGGCAAGGTTTTTTGTTAATAATGTTTTGTTGCTCGTTTTTCAATACATAGACAATAGTTTCATAATACTTTTCTGAGCACAATTTAATTTTTGGTTCTATCTACTTGCAACCATCATGTATATGTAAAGCTGCTTCACACAGCTTGCAAATTTATGTTTTTCCCCACTTAATAATTTCTAATTAAATGCATGTTTTCAAGAGCCTAAATACTCATTATCGCAATGTTTATCGTTTTTTTTATACATGTTTCATGCCACAATGACCAAGTGCACAGCGTTTTCGAGTTGCATGAAACTATTTTACGTTTGAAACCATACAACAGAAGATTTATTGCACATGTACGGATGTGATATATAATATAATTGCAAAACAAAAATAATATAAAATATACAATAAAACTTAAAAAAAAACTGATAAGCATATTATGTAGGGTTTTTGCCAGCAGCAGAGTCTAGCCATTTGTGCATTGAAGACTGTCTGTAAAGAGAAAATAAATACATCACCATACACATGTGTGTAGCACTTAGTGTGTTAATGAAAAGTACTACAACTCATTGTCCGTACAAACTATATCACTGACAATTACCTGTAAATTAAGGAGCCACTCCATGTAGCTTCGAGAAGCACAGTTCAGATAGTGGTTCATTGTAATGACAATGATTCAGGATTTACCCGCAGCAGGCAGATAACTGGTCAGTGATGACAAGAACACGCCCTAGGACACTTAACCGCCGCCCTCTTGCATGCATGTGGCACGCCAATTCTTATGATTGCCAATTTCAGAGATAGAAAGAAGCGACGTTCCCCGTCACTATTAAAGTGCACACCATCATAGCCGATGTGTCTGTCTAAGCGATCATATGCCCAATAATAGTGATGGGGTACGTACTTCAATATATCTCTCAAATGGCAGTTAAATTCGCGCGCAGCGGCATGGAAGGCTTTGGCACTCATGCCCTATGGCTTTTTCCTGTCAACCACTGAGCAGTATATCACAATGCTGGCAGCATTTTTATACTTTTTTATGTACTAATCTGCCAACTGTGATGGTGTGAAGTCAGTAAATCCCAAATAATTGCCACCACAATGAACCACTACTACATCTTGGTGTGTTGGCAACTGTAAATAATATCTTTTGTTATCACGCTGCACAAGACAATTCACTTAACATTTCTAGTAGCTAGTAATATATGTGTTTGTGTGTATAAGGTTGTGGCTAACCATCCTACTTCGTTGCTGCAAAATATTTATGTACCTAATCAAACTACAATCACTGCCATATTCCTCAATATAAGCAATAAAACTCATACTCACTGGAGATGTGGCAAGTTTTGCCCCTGGCACTCCGAATAATGCTATGATTGTATTTGGTATTTTCCATGAAAGCCTCTGTAAATGATGAATGAATGCAACAGTAACCTCACAAATAGTATGACTACATTATTTATTAAAAAACAACCAACTTCATTGAGCTCATTAAATGATACAATTATGCTAAATATAGTTTATACTGCACTTACATTGTTACTGATAGGATCACTTAACCTGTTGACAAAACTGTGGCCACATATGGCAACCTTTATTTGTGCAGGCATCTACAAGATAAACATTTTATTCCTTGAGCCTAACTTGTCTGTAAAAAACCCACAGCACAGCCAATTTGTATAGAGCAAAGAAAAACATAAAAAATATGTATACGACAACATCAATCAACTGTTGTGATTATTGGCCAAAATTATACAGGAACGCATTCATTTTGTGCTAACCATTGTACCCAAAATCACTATATAAAGCTGCTAACATTTAAAACAGTGCACGTATAGAGAGGAATGAGTGCTGTGTCTTTCTGCATCTAAACTTTCATGCTCAGGTTTGTTACAGATATTGTTCTCTAATGAAATACTCTCTGCTACAATTGAGAATAAAGTCTATGAAAGTCATCTAACAAATACTGGCATTCATGACAACAAAAAATAATTTAACAAAAATTAAATAAAAACAATAGCAGTGATGATTTTTAAAAATCTATTTACCTAAACTAGTGTGTTTTGTATGATAGGCAATGAAGTGACAAAAACAACTTTTGCAGGCAGCTCTTACCTGAATGATAGTTGAGCAATAAATGAACCAATCCAGTGGCCTGCACAGGTTATATGTATTGTGGGCGGGTCCAAAGCCCTTGTACCTAACATAGCCGTTTAATAATGGGCGAATACCGCAAACTAGCTTCAGACGTTTCAACAAATTATTGTGAATTTTGGTAAGACCATCATCATTACCGTTTAAATTTTCGGAATAGAACAAAGTCTACGTTTGGTCACATTTTCTGTCATACTCAATTTTAACATTACCTGTATTTTGTATGGGGTAGGGGTGCATACATCAGAGCACAAGCGGGTCCAATCTACTGGTCTGGCGGTGGGGAGGATAATTAATTATTAAAGGAAGGGAGTAGTAGTAGTAGTATTATAATATTAATAACAATAATAATACTACTCCTTCTACTATTATTAATTATACCTACCTACTACTACAACTAGCTAGCTAAGTAGTAGTAGTGGTGGTAGTAGGTAGTGGTAGTAGTAATGGTATTATTATTAATTATTATTAAAATAATCATACACTGAAATCCACCAACCTCCAGGCCAGTAGATTGGGGCCGCCTGTGCTCCACAGGTGAAATAAATGGCAAAAAAATAATATTCTTTTGTAGAGACAACAACAAACACTGTTCCAGACACATAATAATGATGATGACGATGATGATAATAATAATATCAACAACAAATCAATTATAATAATAATGATGGTAATAATAAATATTTTTATTATTATTGTATACACAAACAACATACATACATCACCACATTAAATGTGGTTATGCATGTATTTATGTAATGTATGTTGTTTGTGTATATAATAATAATACTTATTACCATTATTATTATGATTATTATTTATTAGAAAAGACTAATTACTAACTAATACCACCACTACTACAACTATAGCTACCTACTAACTAACTACCAATATTATTACTGCTATTACTACTCCCTATCACTGGCTTTTACTACATCTACCTCTATTGCCACTAAATAAATTATGACAGAGTGGGAGAATATCATTATTATGACATTCAATAGGAATATGTGTATATTATTATATAATTTTGATTAATTAACATTATTGACTTCTATTATTAGTTATTACCAACTAATAATGAGGTATTATTATCTATTGTTGTATCTATTTCACTCACCCAATAATATGATTATTGCCGCCATCACAATGTTTTTTGTTGTTGGTGCAGTAGCAAGGGTGCGAGAGTCATTAATGCCAACAAATTGAACGGTTCAGCAATTGGTGTCACTCGGTTAGTACGTACTCCAACAACTTTCTAAAATGATAAACATAATTTTTATAACCATTTCGGTATATAATAGTCACCGTTATTGCGGTCATTTAGGCCTGATAATATTAATTACGTTTGTGGCGATGATCATAAAATAATTTTAGGACTTTGAATAATATTGCAAATGGCAGACAAATTGTTGTATTCATTCAGTGATAAAAAACCCGCTTCTCACTACTAAGCCAGCAACATAATATTGCTAGTATTCATTTTAACAATCACTTTATAATTAAATTTATAAACAAGTTCAATAACATTGCGCGCTGTGTAGCAGAACTATTTGTGACAATACTCATACCTTCGCTTGTCGTCTGTATAGCATGGTCTATGGTAATGATACGTTATCCGTCACATCACATTCCCATATTGATAAATTTGCTGCTACCTTCTTTGATTGAATTATGTCACTGCCACTTTTCCTCAATGATGTCACCTACAAAAGCTTATAAAACGATGCTTGTTCCACAGCGCCTAGCGGCCAGCATCCAACTGCGTTCTCATTATTTAATGACCTGAGTCGCCAGGAGCCATATAACGTCACAATGTTAATGTGCCATCCCTTCCCAAGGTCATTTGGCAGCTCCTACAAAGAACTGGATTTAGGGTTAACATCATGCAGTACAACAATTAGGTTGACTACAATTAACATAAATTAGTACGCATACGGTTAATATGCATAACAGATTGAGTATGTATTACGTAACATAGTATTTACACATACGATAGATGTAGTATGATATATACATTGGGTACATTGAGTTATGTTGCTAAATTATAGTATTATGTGTAACTAATCGATGACTTATTACATACAATGGTGTACAATAAATCAATAGCACATGAAATACACATATATTTCAACCCAAATGTATGACAACGTATTACTAAACAGTACATACAAGTACGCTACATATCTTACAATGACAAAATAAACGTCATACCAACAATAATGTTTTTTTTTGTGCAAGTAAATTAAGCAACGAGTGCAGAAGTAACATTTTTTTGGTTTTTTTGGCTGTTTTCTTATAAAGGGTGCAACAAAATTTCAATAAACGTGTAACAAAGAAAGTAATGAAGAAGCCAGGGAAACGGCTTTCAGCCCAGTTGTACAATCTCAAAACAGTTCATGGTCCTATTCAAGTCTAGGGTATTTACACCGAATGGCCAACTAACTAGCCTAATTTACCTAACTAACTATCACCAAAGTTGGTTCTGGACATACCAGAACCTCTAAAAAAAGTCTCATCCCTGTCCTATGCTACCTCCACTACCTAATGAAAACGGTTGGTTCTGGACATACCAGAACCGCTAGAAAAACATTTGTGATGTGGCTAACTACCTATTGCTATTCCTCCTATTCACCCTAGTGCTGACCAAACGAAGCCTTTCGACAATCTATCTACCACAGCTTATCATTCACCCATACATCCACAAACACACACTACAAAAGCAATTACACTACATCATAACCACAGTTACAACAAATATAGACCACATAAAGCAAACACTTTGTATTAATAACACAACATCTATGCCAAGTCACCAATTGCGCATTATCTCTTCTCTATACTAATTTTATTACATTAAACTTTGTCAGTAAAACATTACATTGATTTGACATTATACCTAAATAATACATCTACCATAAGCTGGGTACTGATAAAAAGTAACGTTACGATACGTTAGTATGTGATAAAAATACGAATAAATAAATAATATCTCAGTAAAGGTTATTTGTTACTCACTACAATATCTACCAGCTCGAGATCGGAAAAATATATAGGTGTTACTTTTGCATCAATTTCTAATTGGCTTTTAACATACACGGCGTCTAATAGGCTACCATTGATATGTGTAGGTGATGTAACTAGCTGTTTAAATCCTCTATCTTCGAAGAACAGTTTAATACTATGACGCGAATCAGAAAGTAGGTTCTCATTAAAATCTCCAACAATAATTATATCTATGTTAGGTTGACTCTCAGTTTTATCTATTGAAGCACTAAGGTTACGGATGCAGGCACTAATACTTAACCTAGGGGAACGGTAAACACAACTAATAAGATAATTAATATTGCAGTGGGTCACTTTTATTAAAGTAATTTCATTATTATCAACAATTGGGTCAATCGCAACTTTTCTAGCACTCCAGTCAGTTAGTTTTATCATAAATTAAAGCACCGCCTCCACAGTTATGGTCTTTTTGGTCTCTATCCGTTCAAAAGATGTTAAAGTCAGGGTTATTCACAATCGAGTCATTAATAGTTGATGATAGCCAGGTTTCAGTTATACAAATTACTTCATAATTATAGGAATAAGTTTTATTAATGTCATCAAGTTTACTACGCAATCCTTGAACATTATGTAACCCAATAAATGCATTACTTCTTGCAAATAAACTCAAATCCAACTTTTTAAGGTCTTTCAAACTATTATGTGTTTTTTCGTCCATGTATATGTATTCTGATTTCAAGTTTTTAATGTATAATCCATTTAAACTAGATACTCTACTTAAAGCAACATATGATTGGCCCGGTGAGAAAGTTCCATGCATATCAAAAACCATTTTATCTAGTGTCATACCCTGAGTCTTATGTACGGTGGCTGCCCAACCCAGTTTCAAAGGAAACTGACGTCGGGTTATGTGTTTTGATTTTTCTAACACAGCATCAAATCTTGTAATGACCATAGTGTTCTTTGGAACATTTGGTGGTATTACAGGATCGAGACCTAATCCAACCCTATCGCTATCAAACTTTGCATATATTTTCTCTACTATATCGCTATTATTTAAACCCACTTGAACTACGGTACCAAATATTCCGTTTACTAAACCATTTTCTACACAAATATTCCTGGTTAACATAACTCTACTATCTGTTCCTATGTTAAGTGTGGAGGGCAGATGATGCGAGGTGCCTGGTTTATTTTTTAGTAAGCTTAGATAATGAACCACTAGTTTTATTTTTAAGATAGTCATACGCATCGATAGAATACAATACATTACAAATTTCATCTGATTTAACTCTATTATAGGTTTCAGCCTTTTTATTTCTAGCATGGTAGTAGTGAAATATCTACTCGGCTGGACAACATAGTAGCAGTTTCTGTATCCAATTTTGCATGTTTCTGCTTTACTCGCAATTTATTTAATACAATTGCAAATAAGGCATTGTCTTTCTGTCGCATCACTTCATTCAGCTCAACACACTTGAAATTGTCTCTAAACAAAGCATGGCCATAGCACATTTTGGGGATAACTAATGCTGTCGCCCTGACAGGAGTCAGCTGATAGAAATCCCCCACAGCAAGCACACTCACTCCACCAAAACATATTGATTCATCCGACAGACTCACACCTTTCAATTGCCGCAGCCTTCCATCCACATACTCAAGCAGTCTCGAACTGACCATTGATACTCCATCAATAATTATTATTCTTACATTTTCAAGAACGGCTCTCAGTGTGTTTAACATATCAGAACATGATGTTTGATAGTGTGCTGCAGTGATTACAGGTATTTTAAGTGCATAATGAATTGTGTGACCAGATATATTGTGTGCAGCTGTGCCAGTAGGTGCCAAGAGCAAAACCGTTACATCATCGGGTGCTTCACTATCCCTTAAAATATGGTGCGATATGTGATAAATGCATTTAATGTGTGATTTGCCTACCCCAGCACCACCAGTGACAAAGATGTGAAAAGGAGAAGCGTGCCGGCAGCGTTTTACGTCGAGACACCAGTTTCTTACGTAGTAAAGTATCTCTTTTTGTTTCTCATTCATCAATCGCATCAAAGGTTTAATGTTATTAGTTAACAACTCAAAGGCACAAAGGTTATTGGTGGCATTTCTGTTAGCGTTATCAAGTTCTGGTAATAAAACATCATTTTCTTCCAAGTTATTGCGGGCGCCGTTTTCACGCTCGCAAATCTGGTTTTGGCGGTCAAACTCAGTATTAGGCGCTAGCAATGCCCACGAGTCCTCTAAATTAACGTCGGATCTTAACAGCTCCCACGCCTCATCAAAAAGCCTACTATTGTTACCTTCATCATTATACGTTTGATTAGCTTTGGCAATATCGCGAACGTTCATTGGTGGATCAGATAGAAATATTTTAACAGAAGCAAATTCATAAAGTTCTCTATAAGTATCATAATTATCAGGTTTAAGTTGTTTCAAGTTTCGGTGCGGCAAGTACAATTTAAGAAGAGTCAAATAATATTCTTCAGAGTTGGACTCTTCAGAAAACCTTGTATACCTAATTACTGCAGACTTACTTTTCGTTCTTCTCATCACATAACCACAATCATTCTCCAGTCTATACACATTCTCACTGTTGACACTATTAGCTACTTCTGATTTACTAAGTACTGTATAGTCTGAAGCAAAACGAGCCTGACACATACTTTCAAATAACTCATCTCTAGGTCTAGAGCAGTACCTATCGTATAGGGATGTTATCCAAGTTTTTTTGGTTTCTCCATCAACAACATCATCATCATTAGCTATTTTATTTGTTTGGTTAATAGGTACACTCATTCTCATATCATCCTCATTAGTCGGTACAAAATTTATTTTTCTACTAAATTGGTTTAAACGCATACCACATAATCTTACCACAGCTTTCTGTACAGAAACGTTCCTATGAGTAACATACTTATGACCTAAAGCCTTCATTTGCCTAGCTGTATTCAAATACTTACCCTCCTCAACCAGTGAATCACGAGCATTCTTTAAGATATTTCCTAACTCACTCTCACTCGCTCATTATAATTATTAATGTAAGTTTCACTAGAGTTTCTCTCAATTATAACAGCTGATCTCTTTGTTAATAAGCTCATAGTCTCTTGAAAGTGCGCAAAGTTATCAAAACCGCTTTCTCTATATAGTTCGTCATTGGCATTTCCTTCAGTTTCCTTTTCCAGCAAATCGTACAACCTAACCAGCAATTCATCATCTTTGTTTTTATTAGAAGCAGTTGTTTCATTTGATGGCCCAACAATAAACTTCATATTTGACACAGGTTTAGGAAAATTAAATCTACACTTTTTATTCTTGCCCCGCTTACATGATGCCGATTGATTTTTACTGTGCGTTTGGACATTGGTGACTGACTCGTGCAGTTCTGGATCGCTGTCCTTGTCTGGCAGTGTTGCCGAGACATATTTATCTATAAAATCAACAACAACATCGTGCGAGTCTTTATTTAATTTAGGTGCACCCTTTACCAAAAATTAGCAGTGCAAATGAGGTGCTTCCCTAGCTTGAAATTCTACTCTATAAAAATAAACTACAATCTCTCCTATAGGATTACTGGGTCCTAGCAAAAAGTATTTAAAAAACAATTCTACCCTATGATAAAACATCCTTATTGCAGTTACTGGGTTAGACCTTAATACTTTGCATTTATCTTTGTAATCCGTCGAACGAATTTCATGTTCTGAAAAAAAATTACCAGATTTTTTCAAAATAGCTCCTAAATGACAAGTCCATCTACTTTTTCGGCACTTGAAAAAGTTACAAACCAGGTAGGAAGACCGAGACACCTAAGCATTGCAAATAAATCATTCATTGTTTTCTTCTAAAATTCTGGTGACCCCCTCACTGTGCGAAAAAACTTGAACCCTTGGTCAGACTTAAGAATACCTCTTAGCGTTTCGGAATCTAGCAACATATTATGAGTGATATTTATGGCATTTGATTCTTTTCTTAAATTAATTGAAATACTGGAAAGCAATTGTTCTATCTCATATATGTATTGGGCAAATAATATATATTGTGTGTTGGAAGCAAAGCGCATGTCTACTGAAAATAATCGTGCATTATAATACTTTTTTCTAGTGATTCTAACTTCTCTGTGTTGATCAAATGTGTTTTTTTCCATTCGGAAACAGTGCAGAAAAAGATTTAGCTTCAATATGATTATCACTAAGCAAGCTAATAGGTTTATTATCTTCGGCGGGGGCAATTGCCACTGAATCAATATTATCAATATCTATTTCATTAACTAAATCGATAGGTTGTAAACACGAATCCAAAACATTTCCATCAATAATTGCAGCCGCTTCATTGTCTGTTCTATTTAACACACCAGATTCATCCATCACACATTCTTTTATTGCGCAGTCATCTTCAGTCGCACATTCATTGCCAACCGCAGGGTCATTATTATTAATAACACAATCTTTCAACAAATTGGTGCTCTGTGCAACAGTATCATACCAAGATGTGTTTACCTCCACCTCGCTATAAAAATGATTTATTTGTTTCAAATTATCCAATGCTTTATTAATCTTCGCAACATCAACAATTTGTTAATCTGTATAACCTTTATATATTAGCTTACGCTTTAGTTTAATAGGAATTAGTTGTGATTCTCCCAATGGTTGTGGTAGAACATTGGCAACAGCTCGCAAATTTGACGGAACACAAATTACTGGTCCTTTAATAGCTTTTTGACCAGCTCTCACTAATGTAACTAGTTTTTCAAATGGCAAGTATAAAGATATCAATAGTTGTTCCAGTGAATTCATTGATTGAAAATGATCAGCTCTTTCAATTAATTACATTTTATTAACTTTTGCCTGGGGTGGAAGTCTCCCAGCGCTTATGTGATTACTGCAAGTATAACTAATATATTGGTGACCCTGACAATTCTCCCCACAACCTCCGCAATTAGCGTGCAAATAATTATCATTAACGCAGCGTGCTACCAAATCTGTGTGCGCGTACAAGTGCCGTTTAAATACTTTTATTTGAGTGTCAAACAACAGACGATCACATACACAGCATGCAAATGTGGGATATTTGGTTGACTCTGACCTAAGCTTGATGATTGCGTTTTGTATATTTGCAAGCCCCCCTTGTTCTCTGCGATAACTCTCTCTTCCACTTGCTATCAGGTGCTCTCTATAACTTTCATCATGCATATATCTGCTTGTGCCACTTGCGATTACTCTTTCTCTATAACATTGGTCTGTTGCATATTTATTTTTAATCTGTGATATTTGCTTTATGCGGTGCTCTTCATCAGTGTCATGTTTGAAAATACTTTGCAGCTTCTTGTTTTCTCTGTGTTCTTCATTAGTGGCATATTTCGATTTACTTTGCAGCTTTATGTTTTCTCTGTGTTGCTCATCAAATGCATATTTGGATTTATTTTGCAGCTTCGTGTTTTCTCTGTGTTCTTCATCAGTTGCATATTTGGATATACTTTGCAGCTTCTTTCTTGCTCTCTCGGTGTTCTTCATCAGTTGCATATTTGGATTTGCTTTGCAGCTTTACGCTCTCTCTGTGTTTTTCATTAATAGCATATTTCGATTTGCTCTGCAGCTTCACATTTTCTCTATGTGCCTTGTTTGTTGCATATATTTCACGTGACCTAGTTTTAACTCTTTCTCTATATTCTGCATTTTCTTCGTAGCTGTTTTTGCGTACTGTAACTGTCGACTCCACTGATTTGTTTGATACTGCCTGCGCGTTTGAGCTCTTCCTGTCATCTTCAGATAACACATGCTTCCTCTTTGACGCAATATGGTCTCCTACATGTTGGTTCTCATTCTTGCCTTTAGTTCCTTTCGGTTGTGATGGCTGATTAGCTGGTCCTGGATTTGTCACAGTAGGTTCACTTGTATTACATTTGCTAGCACTATATTATTTTCCTACATTATTCTTTGTTTTCCCATTCTGAACAACACTTGCATATGTTACGCTTGTGTTTTTGTTACTACCTATGTCACACTCTAAAAACTGAGGGTACAAAATGGGGTATAACTAGGGTGGAGTCTAAATGTATACCCTAGGGTACACTGAAATGTTGGGTCCAAATGTGTACCCTTCAAATGTGTTTTAAAGAGGAAACAACTCCCAATAACGGCTCTCAATGGCTCAAAATCTGGTATTTCTGGGAAACAAATCAGTATTATTTTTCACTTGTTAGAAAAGTATCCTATTTCTAAACAAGAGCCATAGGATCTTATGGAAAACACGCCTAAAATTTTGTTCTTTTCTGAACCTTTTTCACTTAGTTTGTTGAGCATAATTTATGATCCTTTAGCTTGCTACTTTTTCAGTCTTTTTTACTTAATTTTATTTTTGTACAAAATGCTTTTGAAACATATAAAACCTAACATTTGGATGTGCTTTCTGTAGTTCATGGGAAAACAATACAAAATGAATAACTCCTATTGCTGTGCCAGAACTCAACAAACCAATCACAAGTCTGGACGAATGCCAGTTTGCTGTACATGTGGAGCAAAAAAGATGCTGCATCTTTTTTGGAAAAACATGAAATGTATAGATATTCCTAAAACATGCGGAACTGTTTGTGGGTTTACTCTGGTAGTAAAAACTTTACAGTTTGTTTCAAGAAGAAAGTAACTCATAACTTATTATCATTTTTTCAGAGTATACCACACACAAGTTAGACCACGTCTGTAATAATACAAAACTGTTCCCAGTGAAACCACAGAAACAGTTTGAACATTTCATGATGTAAAAAGTGTAAATTTATAGCATTTGAACTTTAATATCTATTGCTAAGTATAATTTTACCGTGCAGTGTATTAAATTCTGTTATGACCGTTTATCAAGCAAACGAAAAGAAAAGCCCTATCTTTTGTAATAATAGAACCTAATCAGGTTCATGGATACATATTGAACAATAAATCAGTAATTAAGCTGGTGGTAAGCTATGTAAAGTGTTTGGTGGCTTGGAAGAAGTACTGCCGCATCCCCACCCCCCCCCCCTCATTCCACATTCTAATAAAATGTTATGTGTGGGTCAGAACAAAGTCTGATAAACCCGCAAAAATAGCTAACTTATTTTGCTCTAATATCAAAGCATGAAACTCCTCCATGAAAAATGTAAACAAGTATAACAACAATCAAGAAAATGATGACTCTGTGTTATGGCAGAAAATAACACTAAAGTTATTATTTCTCACCAGTATCAAATTGGAGAATTAAGGGCTTTGCATTGTGGTAGTTAGCCAGTGATGTCTTCAGTTCATTTCCAATGCTCAGGAAGAAATATTTTAGGATCCCACTGAGATCCAATGCCTCTTGCTGCATGCATAGCAGTCCTTTCAACACCTAGCAAGTATAGTCACAACTGTAGATCAGTGCCCTTATGATAAGGCATTGTACACACGTGCTGCGCTTATTAGCATTGAAAGTACAAGTCAACAATATCTTGTCTGCTCATTAGTTGTGTTAGAGAGTAATATTTTACGGTAGTCAAACAACTTGGCAGCCTACATACCCCATTGAAATCAGACAACTCGGACCAGTTGTAAATTTCTTTAGCCAACTCATCACATTCCCTAAATGCCTGAGCTCGTTTCTTTCTGTTGTCCTCAGGGTCGACATCAACAAAGCTTTCATCCATCTAGTAAATGATTGAATGTTTTCAAAGCCTTCTTTGGTAATCTTAGTATCAAAACGTGCAATAACATTAATATGATGGAGCCAGAGAAATAAAAACAAAAAAGACAGCTCCAACACAAAGCCTTAAAACATTAGTTGATAATGGTTTGTGAACTTTTTTTGAGTTAGCCCAATTATATTATAGGTGTGTAATATAGTTCTGCTCTGAACTAAGCAATCAGAGTTTTACCTAAAAAATGAAACTGTTTTCCACTCTATAGAATTGTAAAATTTGACTATGCACGAGATTCGGTGATTAGCGAGTCAAAATAAAATCAAATTCATAAGTATTGTCTCAACCTTTCTTTTCATTGGTGATTGGCTTTGAATTGATCCATGTTGCGGAGTTCGCACTTTTTTGGGTGTTTTGCCAAATTTCAGCATTTTCTCAATAACAGCTTCACACAGGTCAATCTCCTCCTGTGGAACTTAAACTTTCTAATCAACTTGTTCTTCCACAGTTCTCTATAAATAATATTATATCACTCATGTCAAAATAGCTTTTCATGAAAATTAAATGGTTCGCACTATTCAGAGGGAGGGTAAGAGAGAGTTTTCATGTACATATATGACATGTCAAATATTGTGTACTCAGCACTATAATCATGGCATTCAGTACCCTAAACACACAAAAGCACCCAATAATCATCCACACATGCAACTTCAGCAATACCATCATTTCAGCAGTACTACAAAGACAGAACTTCGCAGATGTTGCCAAATAAAGTATTGGCATTCAAAAAAAGCTTGAATTTTTGCCTTTAAATGATTTCATTTGATTTGATTATATTGAGCGATGAAGTGCCTAGTTTAATCATTTTAAAAAATAATTCAAATTAGATTATCCAGTAGAAATTTCCTTTTCAACGGCTCATCACACAATCTACAAAATAAATTTTCACTTTACAGTTGGATATCTAAATAAAAAGCATTTTACAATCAAGGATATACCAATGTGTTAGTTTATAAAGAATATTCAATTTTTTGTGTGAAATTACAAAATTCAGAAACTATCCTCTGAATTGAAAAAAATGCAAAATAAACTTTTATGTACTTTGATGTGCTAAATAGGTAACACCCAATCTAACATTAACAAAACAATTCTCACGAAACAAAACCTGTGATGTTATCTATTTAATTTTTTTATATGCATATGAAGAGTAATCTCCGTAAATGGCTTCACTCATTTGTGCTTGTGGAGTTTTCCCCCCGCAACATGCCGTTGAAATTGCATTTTCGTTTTGCTCAAAATTTATTGATAAATTATTTGTTTTTTATTTTATTTTGTTGTAATACTCAGAATGGTTTGTGATTCCATCTTTTCTGGTATTTTTTGAGTGTTGTAAATGGTGGCAATCAAGCTATTGATTGTTTAATGGTGTAAGAACTTTTGCTGACTTTTAATATATAACAAACAAGCTCAGAAGTTGATCATATCATGGAATTAATTAAATAGTTTTTGCGCATAAAAAGCACAAACAGTAAAAATGTAACTCACGGGTTGTCCTTGTCGAAATGTGTGAGCATGTCATCGAAAAGAAATTTTACTATGTTGCTTGAATGGCTTTCAGTAGCAGTCGACTTTTCTTTTGCAGCTGAAATGATGGTTTGCAAGTACGTTGGCATCTCTGGCAGTTGATGTGGACTTGGAAATCTACAAAACATTGAATGTATATTCAGTCACCAAAATAAAGGCATCACCTATAGCAAATGTAAAATAGTAAAGTGATTCAACTGACTAATGTAAATTATCCATGTTACCTTCGAGCAGTGGGAAAGGATGCAATGAATGAGCTTTCAGCAGAATCATTTATCTCCTCTGATGTATTAATTTGTGCAGGTGGCTCGCTCTCTTGGGTATCGTTTCTAGAACAAGTGATTATAATGTGAGGATGCGTTTGCAAAAGAATACTGATATTTCTGGGAAAAACTGCCTGTTTTTATACAAATTGAATGCTAGAAAAGCAACTAACTGTAATTAGTACCAGAGCATGTTTAGAATAGAAGAATTCTGTGATAGAAGAATAAAAGGAGGTTACTGACTTGTTGCCCAATGAATAATGAAACAGTTAACAGGTGAACTACAAACTTCCAGTGGGGTATTAATGAAGTATGGGCAAGGTGTGACATACTGTCTTTAACGCATGGACTTACAGCTCAGCAATAAAGTGGCAGCCACCCCATGATGCATATATCACTTCTTGGGACAAAATTCCACTTTCAAATACTTCATCGTCTACTTCCGTCTTATCTGTAGTGAAGAACTTCAATTCATCACTGCCCTTCATTCCAAATGCTATCTTTACTGAAACATAAATGATTGCAACTAAATACACTCACCATTATCTGACAAAGCTAACATCAATAGTCGACAGCTGATAGTTTGCAACGGCAATGGTCATGAAAGTTTCCTACTGCCACAAAAAATTCAATAGACTGAGAGCAGGCGACTCCGGTATGTCAATTATTTCTCAAACCCAATGGTGGCTATTTGGATTCAAGAATGAATTGATAAAAGTTTCGAATAAATGGGTGAGAGGACAGCCTTATAAAAGAGGCAGCAGTAGAGAGCATTTTTACTTTGCCATGGTTAACAATTGAACTGGGTAACATCGGTCATTTTATGCATGTTTTGTACCTGTTAGCTTACTGAGTACTAATTACATCATACCCATCAACTAAGGTCCAGCTAAGCTATCGAGTGAATGATGTATTTGTGGGTATAAATATAATAATAAATAACAACCCAAGTGTACTGTTAGTATCACAGTGAATAATAGCTTCAATTGAACATCAGCTTAAATCCTAAATATAGTTCTACAAAATATTTATGATTGATAACAATGATAAAATATATATCTCTGCTAGCCAGCAAAGTTTTTTGAGTGTTTAGTCTCACTACAAAGTTGTCATGCTATGAAAAACTAGCCTACATTCAAAAAAATCACTACTGTAAATTTCCCAAACTTTCCTCTAAATAAATGAGTTGTATTTGCGTGATTCATTAAAGCCAGTTGTATTAAAGCGCATAAATTGGAAATATAAGCCAAAAATTTTGAACTATTAAACCATCAAGCTATTAATAGCAACCATTAATAGATGACAATTATTATTTTTGTCACTGATATTAAAACTGTTATTATCTCATTTACCGTTCCCAAATTTCACTAATGGTTAGCCATACTAATTAGTATAAGCAGTGTGATGCAATGCGTCACTTTAGTTGGTAGCTGCAGCACCCAAGTGTGAAGTTTCGTTATAATAAAATTGAACATTAGCATGTACAAAGAATGTGTTTAGATTAGTTACTTAATACTATTTTTAAAAAAACTATGATATTTACTTGCAGTCAGCTTATTGTATGTATGATAATCAAATTATCACAACTATTACCATGACTGACAGCAATGATGAAACACAGTGAGTATTAAAGGAGTGAGAGCAGCAGACATGTCTTTTAGTTAAAATCTTTTGATAAAACAGATCTAAGGAACTTTTCATCGTTAAAGCTTTGGAAGACAACTATTTTTTTACCTCAAAAGCCTATTCAACCAATAATATTCCATAGGGCCTTCCACTCAAAGAGGCATTTTCAGTGAACATTTGTTTATGTTCACCATAATCCACAAGGCAATGTGGCAAAACTTTCGACATGAAAAAGTTTGTTGAAAACCACCTAAACTATGTGCAGTAAGGTTATCTGAGCTAACCGCAACTAGTCTTACGCTATCTAATGCTATAGGAGTTGTAGATAGGGACCGCAGCTCTTCAATCAATGGAGAAAGAATTTTTCATCACCCTACAACTTCCGAACATTATCTTTAACAAAACATGCCAATTGCATGCACTTTGTAGCACTACGATACTTGGGTGGGACACATGGCAACATATAATAGTATGCACTGATTTTTTGTTGTTTTCTGGAAGCACCTATAGGGTTGCACACTTCAAACTCGTCACTGTACAGCAGAATTGATACACAAATCTGTAATTTTTCTCCTTTTTGCTTAGGTTGTGGGATGTTCCACATACAACCATCTTTAAAATCAGAATAATAATCTAACTTTTGTTGAAAATTTGCATAGCAAATAGTTTCAGCCAGAAAATCATCATGTTCAAAAATGTTTTTCATCACATTTCTTACAGAAACATAGGCTGCACTCATACTTTTGTCAAATGTGACACCTAGCTGTTGTACCACAGGTTCAGTGAAGGGCATAACTTCTTTTATGTGTTTGTTTACTAAGTAATCGGAACAAGTTTTCCTAAATATATCCTGTATAAACCTGGAGTCATTCATAATGCCACTCGGAGACTCACTTAGCTGGCAAAAATCTAGTCCAACATTAGACAAAGCTAAGCTTAACAAGTCATAATATTCTTGGCGGCACAACTCTCCAAACATCATAAAATTGCGAAATGTAGCTCTGGCAGCCGAATTTGGAATTAGGTGCAATTCTCGAACAGATACAAACAAAGACAACAGGGAATTTTCCATTCCATCTCTAGTGAGGTGAGCATTCACCAACAACTTCTGGATACGTGAATTGGTTAAAATCAGAATTGCAACCTTGAACATCTCTTAACATTAATGCTGGAAAATTAGGTGTTTCCACTCGGTCTAATTGCACACCATTGTTTCTTTCAAAATGAGTTTCTACTGACAACCTAAAGGGATTACAACGAATGTAAGACGTGTGATTTCGGTAACCATGGGTTTTGTAAGATAGAGCATTTGAATATGTTCGTTGGCAGCCTTGTATGCCACGGGTAAAATTTGAGGTATTGTTGCTATTGCTTAGATGTGGGCATAGTTTGGAGAATGAAGTAAACGAAAACGTGCAGTGAGCACAAACAAACATGATTAGTTTTTCTATTATTAATTTGAGGGTGATTGACTGCATATTGTAGCGCTACCAACCATGATATGGAAGCTATAATGTTAGTTATCACATTTAATTATAAAGTGCGGAAAAAGTCAAACAAAAAACTCACCTGTCACAGTGAAATTGTTTCCTAATGCACAAATGATTAGCTCACACATATCGATATCACTTGTAGTATAACAAACGAATAGTCCTACCTGCTAGAGATTCAGAGCTTACCAATTCCCAGCAGCTTTTATCTTCTATCTGTCCAACAGCACAGGTTTAATCAAACGCCCACCACAGATTTCCTAAAAGTATGATACTTTTCATAATTATCATTATACTCTTGGTCATGGTTAGCTAAGCTAATCAAATGCTTCTTTCTATTACACCAGTCCCATTACATGAGATATTTTCAACTTCTATGGACAGTAATGATAAAACAAAGCAGGGCCAAACAGTGATTGAAAAAAAATTGGCTGCTTTAATGTTATTTAATTGAATTTTTCATTCCAATTATTTGAAGCGTAAGTACAGCATGTATTGATTGATGTTAATATAGCATAGACCTTTGATATCTGCACAACTCAAATGCCTACCATAAGTCCACAGAAGTATCAGCTACATATTTGATAAGTAAAAATTCCAAAGCAAGAAAACCGCCTATTTACCTTATTATGTTCAACCGTCTAGTATTCCGGAAAGCCCATTTACTGAAGCTTACATTTACTGAGGTACGTCTATCATAAATGATGTGCGGGCAATTGCATATAAAATGTACCTTCAATATCCAAACAATTTTAAATTCAGACAGATTGTGTACGTCATACCAGTTTGCATTGTTCTTATATAGAGCCGAAAATCAACAGCATTGACCTCTAGATGATTTTACAGTTAAGCACAATTACTAAAGACAATGTTATCAAGCAAATAAGTTCAGGCAGCAAATCATTCAAGCGAGAACTCACTTTCATCATCAGTTGTAAGCTTTACATTGGGTACGGCTGTTTTAGTCATTGCCTAAGACAGGCTCTGAGAAAACAGCCTGTTTGATCAATTTAAAAAAAATGATGGCTCAACCAAGGCTTCAAATTGAATGCAAGTCTTTGGCATCAACTTATAAAAATCATGTTTTACCTTGACTTCACAAAAGTAAAGGTTACTTTTGAATGCTTAGGGAAGCATAAGCCAAGCTTAAATTTCTTCCATTTCTTCTATACATATCAATCATTATATTTATTATGCTGTGTGATTATTTTATGTTTGTTGGTGTATCAAAGGCTCACGGATTGCTTTCATTGATCTAGTTAAGGCAAAAACAGACCAGCAATTTTCAGACCGATTATGCCCTCTGGCGCTGTGGCGCCCAAGGCGTTGAGCGATTTGGGGCCAAATGCCCAGTATCCAGCCAGACAGATATTTGCGACGCTCAGCCATAACGCTGTGCTCTGATTGGCCAAATTTCCTGCTACAGCTGCCCAACTACTTTGATTTCTTCATTGAGCAGACTCTTTCACTTTTGTCTGATTTTGATCAATTAAACCATGGGAAAAAGGAAATTGGTAACCGAAGATTGACTTACAAAGCAGCAGATCGAGCTCCTCATAACGGAGGTTCAGCAGAGAAGCTGTTTATACGACTTTACACAAGCCAACTATCACAAACAGGATGTGAAGGAAAACAAATGGGTGGAGATCTCCCAGAGTATTGGAGTGTCTGGTGAGTCCAAAAAATTGTTATTATTGGTCTATAATAATAATAATTATTATTATTATTCTATTTTGTCACTTATATTATTTATTATTAGTTATGAAAACATCATGTCTGATATCACACCTGCAGTTATTTGCTCCAGCTCTACAATTTGTTTATTTTTACCAGTACTAATAATTAACAGCTTGTCTAATTTTTGATTTGTTATTATTATAATTAATATATTATAATTGTTAATTAGTAATATAATTTATTTAATAATAAATTATTATTGAATAAATGTATTAATAAAAGTAATTTTAATAATAAATAAATTAAATAATTACAAAAAATTTTGATTTTTATTGAGTTGGGTTTTTATTATTATAAAATAATAAACAATAGTGTTATCTGATTTGAATTTGATAGTGATTTCAAATCATGGGAGTAAAACTTTGGTTTGATTAAAGTTTTACTTGATTTGATTGCGGTCTTAAATTTAGCTGAGCTATTTGATTCGATTTGATTTGGATGCTTTGACTAGCGATGATTTTTGCTAATATCACATATTTTTTGCAGTGAAACAGTGTAAAACATCCTGGAAATCACTAAATGACGGACTGGTTAGGCAGAAGGAGGGGATTCCGTCTGGCGTTTCAGCAGAAGCTGCAATCATTTCATGGCCATGGTGGAAGCATATGTTGTGGCTGATACCCTACAGATCAAGGAAGTATGGGTAAGTGGCACCTTGACACAGATTCAAATAATGCATCAGCAAGTAGAATATCAACTATCTATGTGTTAATTTGATAAATGAGCCAAGAAGCTGACCCATTTACCCATCCTAACATACACAGGTTGCTTGATTGTCTACACCTTTTCAGTTGAGCATCATAGTGTCAAGGGGTGTTGGGTGACATTAAACAGGGATGTGTTTTTGGTAAGGCTGTTGAATAATCGTGTCAAGTATAAGATTAAAGCGATTAATATAATTTGTGAAAAATAAAATTTTAACCAATCTTTGCTTCTTGCCAACCGAAATTTGATATGAGTGCTTATTGATGTTGTATGTATCAGCTATTACAGTAATATCGCAGCAGAACAACTTTACAATTCTATGTCATGTTACTGGACATGTAGTAAGACAGACAACTCCAAAGTTAATGACAAATTTATGTGAAACAGGCTGCATGTTGCAATAAATGTTGAGCGTAGAAGCATAATTAACACAAGTACGATTAAACAAGATTAATCGCAGATTAATCTTAGTCTCCACAAAGTATAATCGCGATTAGAGTGGTTAATCTTTCAACAGCCTTAGTTTTTGGACAAAACCGTGTCATGTTAAACGATATTTCACAATGCATACCCAAAACACAAAATGGATACTGACAACATAGCAGGGTTTATCAATAAGTTCTTGTCTGTGATTGTATGCATTATCTAACCTTTAATGGTTCATGCTCGGTCTGTAATTTAATATTAGCTTAAATAAATATGTATATCGATTATGTTTCAGAACAAACACAAGCAGTCTTCGTGTGTCATCTCTATCAACTGCAGAGTCAGATCAGGACACAGATAGCTCATGTGAACGACCGCAGAGTCTTACAAGCAGCTCATGCAGCGATGTGTTCACTATACCGAGTTCAGTTGCAGAACCAGATAGGCCTTCATCGTTGTCTCATGCAACTAGCAGATTTGAGGCTTCACTGATGCCGCCTACACTCAGCCAGCCAGAATCATCCAGCAATTGTGAGGCCACACCTCTCCCACCGACTCCGAGCTCGTCACAGACACCAGGCAGGTATGAGGCTTCCCCTGCACATCCTCCCACCCCCCTCACAGTCGAGCAGCGGTTGTAAAGCTTTGTCCGTACCACCAACTACCACACAAAATGTCAACTCAACAACACTACCATCAAGCAGGAGAGCTCTACACATGTCTATCACACCAAACTCTTCCAAAAAGATAAATTCGTCTACCCCATCCAATGACATGTTTGAGTCACAGGTGTTAATCGCTGTGATGCGCTCATCGCTCGTGTCACACAAAAACCAACTGCTGCAGAGAGCCCTAATGCTGATTTTGGTAAAGAAATAGCGAAACAGCTGGACAAATTAGAGGACGATTTTGAGTTGGAGACTGTCAAGCGCCAAATACGAGATTATATTTATCAGGCCAGGTTCAAGGGAGTTACAACGCAAAACTACATGCAACTCTCAGCACCCCAGGACTATCCTACTCACTTCTAGTCAATGGTATACATGTAGATGTATGAACAGACATGTATGTAATTAACAAAGTTTTACCATTTTAGTTTTATCAGTTTTTTTCATCATGTACATATCATTAACCAATATTTTCTGTGATTTTCTTTCTACCTCTACCAGGTGTATACTCAGAAGCTCAGTGTGGACTTTAAATAATAAACGAGTTTGATCAAATTGACCATTTCAATCATATAATGTGTAAGTTGAGTGCAAAATCTAATAAAATATGCTCCATACGTAAAAATCTTATATAACCACACTTTAAACTGAAAAAAATAGACAACTTGCATGATAATGATTACAGTTTCACTGTGCATATAACTATACTACATGTGAAGGAGAGTTCATGTACGTGTAACATAATCTTTTTGCCAAGGCAGTGCCCCCTCATTGTTGAAGTGGTCCATGAATTTATCTCGAATTTGTATTGCCGATAATGTTGGGTTTCGATTCAGGGTGGGGTTAATACGCCGCATTTCCTCACCCTCCTCTCTCCAGGCACCATTGACTACCTGGCCATTCACATCCATGCCATCACCATAGCCTGGCGGACAATAGTTGGCACATCTCTGTTCTCGCAGAAGGTTGTGAAGTACGCAGCAAGCAAGAATGACAGATTGTGCATTATGCAATTAAACTATTTGATTAACAAACGAGAAAACCATAGGAACCGAAAAAAAACCACAGAAATTTGAATGTAATGACATGGCATTTTACTACGCAATAAAAACAATACCATAACTCATAAGTTTCTCAGTATTTTACTACTCAAATTATAATGCTTTTATCATGATCACAGCGATCTCATTTACACTTGTTTAACCCTTCAAACTTTTGGCAGTATTTACAACCAAATAAGGTATGAATAGAGAGACAATAACTACTGATTAATTTGGTATATTTTGAACTCTCGTTAGCCTACACATAACTCATGCCACCGTAACTTGTTACTGTAATTATACATTCAAGGCACAAATGATAATAATGACCAGCACAAATAAACTTGCTTAAATGGTAAGGATAAAAAAGCTCCGCCTCTTTTGAAAAAAAAGGAACAAATATTGTCAAGACAAGTTAGTGTTTATGGCAGTCAGTGGGCACGTCGCGAATTCTGATCTGCCATGGAAAGGTGGTATATAAAAGAAATCAGAAAATGATTCCATGCCTACTGATTTCCAATACATCTTCCGCAGAGATGAGAGGTTCCATGTAATTACATAGGTGAAATGGCTTTTTGAAGTCTTGGTGGTTGAGACATGACAAATGCACATACACTTTCTGAGGCTTTTTCGAAATGACTAGTTTTGCTGAGTCTCTCTCAAAATATCGGCAATAGGTTTCTGTACAGCCAACCACTTCCACTACTTCCTTGTCAAATTCAAATCGGCAATTGTAGCACTTTTTTACTCGTGAGATGAGAGGTTCCATGTAATTACATAGGTGAAATGGCTTTTTGAAGTCTTGGTGGTTGAGACATGACAAATGCACATACACTTTCTGTGGCTTTTTTCGAAATGACTAGTTTTGCTGAGTCTCTCTCAAAATATCGGCAATAGGTTTCTGTACAGCCAACCACTTCCACTACTCCCTTGTCAAATTCAGATCGGCAATTGTAGCACTTTTTTACTCGTGAGATGAGAGGTTCCATGTAATTACATAGGTGAAATGGCTTTTTGAAGTCTTGGTGGTTGAGACATGACAAATGTACATACACTTTCTGTGGCTTTTTTCGAAATGACTAGTTTTGCTGAGTCTCTCTCAAAATATTGACGATAGGTTTCTGTACAGCCAACCACTTCCACTACTTCTTTGTCAAATTCAGATCGGCAATTGTAGCACTTTTTTACTTGTGTGTTGTCTGATAGTTTGACAAAAAACCGCTGGTTTGATGGGTGTTCGAGTTGGCACAAAATTTTTGCGCAATGCTTCTATTCCGAGGCTTACAAAGGCTTTCATTTGGCTTCCTCCCCATTGCAGAAATTTGTCTACTTCCTTGAATAATGTCCATTAACTGACAATCTTGATCTTCAGTGGGCAGTTGAAATGACTTCAAAGCTCTCTCTCTGGTTGTGGCTCAGACATTTGGTACCATCTATGGCGTGGTACTTTCAACCCAGCATATTTAGCTTTAACCTGATTTTGCCCATGGTCAATTAAGGAAAGTTCACAACAAGTTTGTTGGCCTTTTACCAATTTATGCCATTCAGGAATAATGTCTGGAATGGTCAACTTTCTAGTTAAATGTTGTTTAATCATGTCGTTTGCGGACTCGTCGGCATTGTTGTAAAAAAATCCATCACCCAGACCGGCTTGAATTCTGGTGCTTTTCAACATGCTTGGTTTGAAATTTTTACTTTGATATTTGAGAAACCATGCATGTATGCTAGGATCTATATCAGCCCTCTTTGATTTTAGAATATCTAGCCGAGTGTTAAATTCAATCTCACTTTCTGTGGAATATAAATCTTCAAAAATATTGACAACGTCCTGTACATTTGATGAACACGTTTTGCTTTTCAAGTATGTCTTAATATTATCTTCCACGTGTTTACGACACAGGATTAATGAAAGATTTGGCATAAATGTATGAAAGCCATTGAAAACTTTAAGTTGCCTGTCACTACCAAGATAAGGAAATTCTGCTAGATTAGGTAATAAATTTATAAAATCAGAAGCAAATAGCCTACACACATGAGTAGAATGCTCAGTGTGTATGAATGAGGGTCCAATTATGGTTGGCTCAACCAATGTTTGCTTATGTAGAAGCATAGGGTGGCGAATAGTGGTTGGTGTCAACCAATAATTTCCACAATTATAGGTCATATCAATACCCAAAAGCCTGACTCAGTAATGCAAAACTTTAACAAATCAAGTTGAAAATCTGAGGCCATAAAAACGCCCAAGTTGCATTTTCGTGTTTGGTGAATATGGATGATTGGCCAATCGTCGGCATTTTTATATTTCATTGTCCAAAGCAGTTCATCTTCTTTAATCAAATTTGAACACGATTTTTTCAAGTTATAAATTTGCTGTAAGTTTCTGGTGGGCTGAGTGTCATTTTTTATAACCATGCTACCACCAACTTCTGCTAAAGAACTTCGAAATACTTCTTGAGGTGTTTGCTCAGTTAATTGAGTTTTGAGTTTTTTAATAGTACTAGGCATTGTGCGCATGAATGGCATTTTTCTTTTGGCATTGCCGTGACCGTGATCGACGATTTTACAGCCAGTCTCGTAATTGTACATAAGCAATGCAAACTTAAAAGTATCATTTAATTTTAACGTGATCAATCTCCTCTTGCAGTTCTGGTGAAGACGATGGGTGAAATAGGTGGTTATGATTTTTGTGTTTTGAAGTCTTCGTATAATTATTTAGGTATTTCCATTCCTCATCATCATCACTGGTGACTTCGTTGCTTGAGATTGCTGGGAGAAAACCAAAAACTCAAATCGTTAGCCAACAGAAACCTCCTCATGCTCTATTAAGTTGCAAATACTTTCAATGTCTAATTAGCGACCAGTTATTACTGCAATAGCTTTCATGTGACTATAACCACACGGGCAGTAATCGTTGAAACTCTTTATATTGATCACTGAAAGCATCACCGTATTAAATACTTTTTTGTTGATTATCGGAATATTCAGGTATTGAGCAGTAAATTAATATATTGGATGATCCTCTAGGCCTACTTAATCCTGATCCACAATCCTACAAAAGACCTCTTCCAGAATGCTCATCAAGTTTTACATTGTACAAAAATGACGTCTTTGTGTCGGAAGTATTTTTCTTGCCACCCCATATTTATTTGGCAAAGCATATCCTGTTGTTTTTTTATTATTATCAATCCATTTTTTATACTTTTTTCCTTCGATGATTACCATACATTTTTCCTAACTCAAAAAGTCAAGCACAAATTTTTCTTGACATTTAAGGAAAGGGTGTGAGATGAATTTCGTGATCATATTGAGCCACCTGGAAAATCCTGCAGTTGTCCCTCGTTGCCATATCACATATGAGATTTGCAACATAAACAAACATCGACCAAAATTGAGATATGTATACAATAATAGCATCCATATTGACTAAAAGCACCAATCCTGATTTTATGTGTGAAGCGTGCAAATTAAAGTCAGATGAAAGATGCGCGTGTGATAATGAAACACACCGGTAAATATTAGAACTAAATTTTGATAAAGTGTCTTCATAGATATTCTCTGCTCCGGCTGCAATGGCTTTCAGTAGACGCAAGACTAGATAAATTTCCCAATTAGATTTTATTTTAAACGAATATTATGTAACTTAATTTATGTCAATTTGTGTATAGTTTACTATAATTTACCACGCCCACAACCCAAACATGACATGATCTCATCAATCAATGGAAGATACAGTAAATTAAAAATCAGCTGATCTGATTTGAGGTCAATGACTTTTTGGCAAGCTTGTAGATCAGGCGTGAGTGGGCCAGTGGTCATCCAATACGTCAATCTGCAGCTTAAGATTGGAAAATTTACAAAATCAACAAGAGAAGTTCAATAAAGTCATGCTTCAACGAAGCAACATTACGTATGTTTTAATTAAATCAAATATTACAATTCAGTTGGGTTATAACATTAGGAGTTATATCTCTTTGAACTTTTTTACAATCAATAGGAAGTGACTATCAGTCATCGAGCAAACTATCATCAATTTAAGTAACCCATGAAACATATTTACTGATAGCTGTCACAATGTCAAACAGACCTATAATGATATGCCGCTACAAAAACTTTGAGATTATGTTGAAGGACAGGAGCATCAAATCTACCTGCAAAAAAGGATCAACATTTTTTATCATTTTTTTTATAATTATTAAAGTTAATTTTTATAGTAGTTTTAATTACTATGATTATTTTTCTTAATTATTATACTTTTTTACTTGTTAGAATTATTTATAATTATAGCACTTATTATTATTGTAATTAATAATGGTTATTATTGTACTTATTAGTATTATAACAATAATCATTTCCATTTTTTGCTGTTATAGTATAATAATTATTTATAATTACTATAAGTATTTTTATAATTATTCTTCATCCTAAATAAATACAACAAACTTTTCATTATCATTTATAATAACATTTTTAATGATTGATTACTTTTAAATATTTTCACATCAATGCAAGGTTGATCTGGTGACTGAGCTGGCCAGTCCAATACGATCCCTTTTGGCTGTCTACACCATTTTTTTACCTTATTTGCAGTATCATATAGCGCGTTTTCTTACTGAAATATTCACTCATCATCTGTACCTAAAATTTATTGAGCAGATGGCTTAGTATTTTACTGCATTTATCATTCCTTCACAGATGTGAAGATGGCCATACCCCCCTTATTGAAAAACACCCCATATAATCACAGATGTTGGATATTTTACAGTTGGAAGGAGGCATTCGGCTTTGTAGTCCTTTCCTGTCGCTCCACTCTAGGAGTAGTCTTCTTCTTTCTCCCTTTCCCCGTCTTTTTCATTGAGGTCTCCTTGCTATTTGAACCTCTATGTCATATTGAGAACTGCCGTTTTGCCACTCCAGTCTCTTTGGATATCTGTCTTGGAGACTTTTCTTGCTCGCGAAGGTGAAGGATGATTGCTCTTTTGGTTTCAAATAGATGAAGTGGCGTGTTACATGCAGAAACTGGCATAAAATTGAGGAGTAATAACCTATTTTTTATAGCCTGTAGGAGACTTTTGTTTTGCTGCTAAACACATTAAGATGTTGCACATGTGAAGCCAAACACAATGTTGGAAATATATGGTTCATGTACTGTTGGAGCATCGTTTATTCAATCGAAATTTTTGGTGGCACTGAGGGGATTATTCATATTTTACCAAGTAGCTCAATGGTGTCCAGGGCTCCTAAATTTGTTCTCTTTAAGAATAATGTGATACACCTTGTAAAACTACTCATCTAGTCAATTTTATAAATGTGAAAAGTCTGTTTAAACATACACTATTTTGGCCTCATGAGTGTGTGCATGTTACTGTTATCAAGACTAAAACTTCTTTCGGATTTAATAACAAAAGTTCCTGCATCATATGTTGAAGATATTGATGTTAGAGCAGCAGCAAAAGCAGATTTAGTACTGCAGTGAGTAGCTTATCTCCATTCGTTTGCCAAAGGTTTCATCAGCAGCAAGCAACTTGTAATCACCACTATCAGCTAATCATCACTAGATCACAGTGATTTACGGAAAAAACTGTTTGTAGCAGAAATACTGCTAAAATAAGATTTTTCAACATGATAGTAAAACATTGTAAAACCATACTAATTTTTGGGAAAAAAATCATCCGTCATACTAATAATAAACACAAAAATGATATGCTATTGCCTATCAATCTTTTTTCCAGGTAGACGCATCACCCGAAAAAGACCATAGATGCAAAAAATTGTGTAAATTTAACCAAATGTTGAAATTTATGCAGAGTTGTCCTCTCATTTGTGTAATCTCCGTGGTAGCTACACTACGAGTGATCACCTGTGCATAATTATCATTGCTGGTCATGTTGCTACAACCTACATACTGGTATTTGTATGATGATATTTCATCTCTAAAAACCTAGAAAATTAAATGCTTTCCAATTCAAAACAATAGGCGTTTTTGCTGGATCGCCGCTTGGTTTTTTCTGGTGGTACCAGTTACTATGCAAATGTTCAATCAAGTGAAAACAAGGCAGTCAACCACAACACTAACTGCGGCCACATATCACTAATAAATAATAAGTAATAGTTCATTTTAGCCAATGGATTTAACACATTTGCTACTAAGTTGTATAAAGAAAAGGTATGAAATGCGGGGGGCGGGTGGTCTATGATTACCCTCTTCTGGATGTCAATGCTCAAAAAAGGTTGTTGACCACTAATCAAATTTGTTGTTCTCTTGTTAATACCACTCGCTTGAATGCACATGGCTAACTCCACGGCGTTCAAATAAAACTCAACCAGGTAGCAGCACAACGTTCACCTGGCGAAAAAGCTTAATGTTTGAGTTTGAGTTACTAAAACATCACCAATTATTTTCATTGTATAACATGTATAAAAAATCTCATTTTCAACGAATCATAACTCAGCAATTTGACAGGCTCAAGTTTTGAATAGTAGCTTATCTGAAAACCCAAAAAAATCTTCCAATTCCCTGTGCAATGTAAACAGATTGATGACAAGCAAAGTAATAGGGGCCAAAATACAGTGCTTTCTATATTTGAATTATAAACCTTCGAAGGTTTGTCAGCGTATATAAAATTTCATTAAATTAATAACCAGTTGTATAATAATTATTCACAACTAGGTTTTAATCATTACTTTTATTATTAAACAGTAAGTTGTAATGATGAATCAAATAAAAATAATAATGAATATAAAAATTTTACCAAAGATGATTATTTTATACAGATATAATTATAGTAAATTACAATTTTTAAAGTGCATCTAATTAATTCACATTAATTAACCAATTATGCTTCACATTACAGCCTATTACAGTGAGCCCAAGTTGTTTATGGTTATGTTATATAATAAGATAGATTGTTTTGAATCTATTTATGCAATAATTCATGGCTGACTACACATCACCAACACACTAACAACAACCACATGTTCGAAAAAGTTAACACTGCACTTTTATTGATACTAGCTGGCAGAAACTTATTTCTTTGGATTAGTTTACTCAAAATATTATTAGTATTATTATTATTTATTTTTGGATAGTGACTCTGAAGTGACAATCACTGACAGGGTCACTAGTTAGTGACAACAAAACAAAGTGGCCGCTCAGCTTTTCGGGTGTCTACCAAATATATAGCAAAGACTGCGTCCTGTATAACAATTACATACGATCACTGGCATGAAAATATCCATTTGTTGAAGTACAGGGCACATAATCTTTTGCATATACGTGTCAGCACATGCTGAATATGAATGCCATTATTTGCTTCAGTTTTATATAAACTTTTGCTGGAAAAGTCAGCCTATAACCACAAAAATTTATAACAGCATGAAATTATAGATATCGCACAAATATCGCAGAAAAATTATTTTCATTGTATATATGAGTACACGCATAAAAATCATTTCAGCCAATGGTGATCTATAGCACACTGTATGAACTTTTGCACCAATGGAGTTATTCTTATACAGAATTGCGCTGAAAGACTGACTCAACTTGGATTACGTCATTTAGCTCGGCCCTCAACCTTTATTCACTCGCGGTAATCGTAATTTATATTTCACTTGGTGTACACTTTGGCAACAAGTCTTAAAGATCTGATATTGGTAACATTGATGTTTTTTTAAATCACAATTAAGGCACAATAATAAAAACCAAAGAAGGCCTCGACCGGGACAAAGCATACATGTAGTTGTGTTGGCAGTCATGCAGTTTTCAGGAGAAATTGTTTCATTGATGAAAGTTTTTTGAGCAAAAAGAAAACAAATAATCAAAAAAATTTCTACACTAGCGCGCTAAGACAATCTGCAATCACATAACAGACCTTCTAGTCCTTTTGAAGTTGCTTCGATTTCCTCCATGCTATTTCTGTACAAATCACATCCCAGTCTGTATCAACATCTATTCATCAAGTACAAGCACATATTACAACAGAGAAACCTTTGTCCACACAAATAACAGGCGGTTTTGGCTGTAAATGGGAAGAACTCGGCTAATTTTCAACTGCTCTCAAAGCTGGATGCACGCGAATATGGCAGAACAAGCAGACGTGAAAAAAGATGAATTTATTGAGTTTTCTTCTCCTACAACAGGTAGATGTTGTACAAGATAAAGAACGAACCTTGAATAATAGTAAAACAACATTTTTTATAATTATTATAACAGATAATTATTTCTACTAACACAATGCAAAGAAATAAACAATAACTTTAGGCATCGTTAATGTATTGTACTGTGGCACACAGATATCCGACATAATAAATTATTATAATTAAAATCCAGCATCAAGTATTGTTGCTAGCATGATGACGACTCATTGTTTTTACTAATGTATCCAAAAGGGAAATATTGATATCCATAAAAAGTCGTTTTTGAATAGCAATGCATAAATAAAGAAAATTCAACTCTTAATTTTGCAAACCAGCGTTATTCTCGCAAACAACCTGGTGCTAAATTTCTTGCGAAGCCGCACCCTGAAGAAATTTGTACTCTCCGAAACGAGAGAAATTCGTGTATTTGTTATGATCGTGATTTCGAGTTCACTTAGCCGATAGAATCTATTATGAATTGATTTTTCACATCATCACTTATACCAATGTTATGCCAAGGCTTAAAACTGCACCCAAAATGCTGAAGAAGTGGCAGCCGAGATACACACGTTTTACACCACCAAGGTACTTTAATCAAATCAGCATTGAACATCAAAGACATATTTTGATCAAAACTATAAACATAGACGTTCGTATTTGAATATTGTGTCCAATTTTTGCAACTTAGTCTGACTAAACCACAGCCTAGAAATTTGAAATGCATTTTCTCATCACTTGATTATATAATCAATGGTGAAGCAAATGGGAAACAATAAAAATCTTTGCAACAATCACTTTACACATCAAACACACTGGAAACGCCCAACATAAAATTTTAATGTGAATCCCTGTGGTGGTTCCCACTTCACAAAAAAGTGTACAGACAAATTGCTAGCCATTACCAGTGTGTTGTGCACTGTTTAGCAGCAAGATTGTTCGCTCTTAGTGTGTGTGAGCATACAGTGGTGCACTGGATAGTAACCTGTATTGCATGTCGTCTCCAATATGAGATGTATTGCTGAAGGTGTTGGTGTGACTGCTGCTTTGGATGTTGTGACCTTTTTTGGTGTTTCAGTTATTAAACTTTTAGACGAAGGACTGACCATAGGATAACCAACAGCTGAAGACTTCGGCTATTTGGTTGATGGCATGTACATCTTTGGTGGACCTCCTAGGATAAATAAAAGTACTTACAAAAATGCATATCAAGACATCATCACACGGAAAGATAGAAAGGATGAATATTGCTTGGCCATTTACCAATTTTGAGTCATATGATTTGCAGCGCACCAAAGATTGGTCATACTACTACTACTACTACTACTACTACTACTACTACTACTACTACTACTACTACTACTACTACTACTACTACTACTACTACTACTACTACTACTACTACTACTACTACTACTACTACTACTACTACTACTACTACTACTACTACTACTACTACTACTACTACTACTACTACTACTACTACTACTACTACTACTACTACTACTACTACTACTACTACTACTACTACTACTACTACTACTAACTACTACTGCTACTGCTACTGCTACTACTACTACAGGAAGACAGAAAAGGCTTCATCATGCCCAAAATACTTGAGGCTCAAACATACTGGAAGCGTCAAGGGTGAAATTCGCTAGTGAATCCGCTGCGTGTCAACAAATATATAGATGCTCAAGATATCAAACATGTTTGATATTTCGCTGCGACAAATACGCTGATTGGTCAGTAACTTCCATAATAGCGAGCTAATTTTTTCATTTTCACATTCGTAAATAATAGAGAAGTTGTCGTAGCTGTGCCAATACAATAATAATGAGGAATAACATTATTAATTTTGAAAAAAAATAAATGACTATTATTAAACTACTACTCGTACTTTAATTCATAATGTGTAATATTGAGGGTGCTAATGAATGATGTTCTCCAAAGACCTTGCATTTATAATTTATCACACATTACAAAATAAATGAACGCAGTATTCAGTTTATAAAACAAAAGTTATCTGCACTTTTGGAGTAGATGACTCTGACTGCAATCGCTAACGGTGTTCACCAGTGTGCTTTAACTGAGCAGTTTTAATAGACCACAGTTTTTCTTAAAAAGGGGTTCGGACAGCTTGCTAAAATTTAGACGCTTTTCAAAGTGTTCAGATAGTGGGTAAAGATGTTTTAAAAAGTTTTGAGCCACTATATCAAAACTCTGTGTTTGTTTTCAGACAGAAAGTCTCATTTGGTTGTATAACATTGTGGAAAAAACAGATCTCACTAATTTAAATTATCCTTGAGATAGACGTGGTGCAATAAAAAAACATTTATTTACACAGAACAAAATTGCAATGGCTGAGCAGTTGCATGTTTGTTTGTTTGTTTCAGCTTTGCCTCGTGGGCAACCCTATAGGCGGATCTCATAAGCGGAGCCTGTGTGAGCAGCACCCTATACCCATGCCCACCGGTACACCGGCTACTTTTCCGATAAGGCAGAGGGGGATCTTTTACTAGCATGACTGCATAGTCATTATGGAGAGTGCAATCAAAGTAGGGACCACATTATTTTTATGCCCATATCCGACCAGGCAGAGCATATAAGAAGCCAAATATCTTGCTCACAGATAACCGTGTCGGGAATCGAACCCCAGATCCTGGATTGAAGTGCAAGCACTTTAACCACTAGACCTCTTCGCTTTAGTGGAGAATGTTTCTTTGATTTTGATTTTTCTCCACCGCTCTCCTCCTACAAATGAATATTGTCTTCATTCAACTATGTCAAAAATTATCACATAAAACTACATAGCAATAGTTGGAATTGCTAGAAAATTTCTTGGTTACGTAGATTTATACTAGTCAGAGTTCACTCACTAGCTGCACGAAACATAATAAGTAACCTTTGTAAATGGTTCACAATAAAATTTACTCCAAAAGTTATCGTTATTACTATTAATTTATAGGTCGAATTCTCTTCCAGCTTTTTACATGATAGTAGAGGCTATGTACACACACCGACCAACAATATTTTTTATTTCAGTAGTATAAAATGGTTAGAACACCGTTTTTTTATGTTGTCACATGACTTGATGTTGAACTGCTAATGCCACCAGAGAGGTTTACTCACAGATGAACTCAAAATAATAACATCGGCTGGTGGGGATGCTGGCAAACTCATAGTTTTTGGCGAGGACAACACTTCAGCAGATGTTCTGCAAAAAAATATGCACTTATAACCACTACTATAATAAATATACAACAACACAAAAATATAGCTTTTTCACAAATGAGTATGTTGAATTATAGGGCATAGCAAACAACATGGACACAATAAGAAACAATCATTGGTAAACCTTTAATTTAAAAAAAGTTTCTAGCCAATTTCGAATTATACATTTCACTGACCTTTGTTTAGGCTCCTCGCATATGCTGCATGCTTCATAGTTTTCTGCATTATCGAACGTGCAGGCTGGACAAGACCAAATTCTAAAATATAATGTAATAAACTGAAACATTGCTACGCTCCGATCTCATGTTATAGTATCCTCTAGATATTCATATTTACAAAAAAGCGATGGTATTGGCACAACCTTTACATAGAAACAGCATGCAAATTTACTGTAATATATACATAAACTTGATCGTTTTTTTTTGGGAAACCATTATTGTCTTTGGTATTTACACTTTCTTCAAAGACATCATTCATTTGGCAACTAATATTTTCACTTACAACTTTAACGGCAGATACAGTTTTAGAATAAATAGTTGCGAAAAATAACTACAACATTATTCATAATATAGATTTGATATTTTGATGCCAATACACATATGCTATTGTCTCAATACGCTTCACATCTGACCTGATTAGATTAGCATGACATTTCTGTTACTATTACAAATTGTAAATGCATCCTAGTTTTTAAAGTATGTGTTTGTAATACTAATGTAGATACAAATTGAGTCAAGCTCACGCAATTTTCAAAACTTTCTCAATTTTACCCCATTTAATTCTTTTGAACAACTCGATTGGTGTTAGGCTGTTTGGGTTTCAAGTTTTCTAATCCATTTTCTACATTTTGGGTGAAAAAATTTCCACAGAAAATGTGGCAATGACTCAACTGAGAGCTTTCAATCTCACAAAGCACTGATAATCGTTTTAAACCAATTAATTTTTGTTACAGCACAAAAAAGCTTAGCATAATGAATACAAAATTGATAAATGGAGAGAAAAACTTGCTACATTTCAAACTAAAGGTGTAAAGAAATTGGAGAGCAAAATGTGTGAACCAACAAGCATCAACAAGATAAGCTAGAACATGCAAAATTGAGCCAATGAGCTTCGTTGCTGATGAGTATTCTCAGTTGAACAATTAACCCAAAAAATATACAACTGCCATACATCGTAAAATAACTTCGTTCTTCAATTCTCATTTAAGCCAAACATTGATTTATTATTGAATTTTTTACCATTGAAAATATTTATTTTGAATGAACAAAATTTCAAATTGTATGCAAACTACTTTGTGAATGAACAAACAATTTGGAAGCTGTACAGCGTACTACCATGTTATATTGACAGCACCGACAGAACTTTGGAAGACCAAAATATAAAGTAACTCATATATTCTAATTGCATCGAAAAGATAATTCTTGGTCTATTTTTGTGACAAAACAGTTGCAATATGATAGCTAGAGTTTCCAGGATAATAGACAGAGTATGTAGTAATTCATAACTCACCTATCTACTTCCTATACAACAGGCAGATTAAACATTATCGATATAACAATTGAAAGAATAAAATAATGGGGTACAACTAGTTCCTAACAACCAATGTCTGACAAGTGGAATGGAAAAGTACCAGAGGGTCGAAGGTCAGACAAGAGTCTGCCCACCTTACTGTCAAGAACCAATAGGACCATAAATAAACGATATGCTCGAATGATTCACTATATGCCTTATTGTTGTATTAAAATATGATTGGTCATCGATTATGTGTTCTATTTTGTATTTTTGTATAAAATTGAGAGACCGAGCCAGAGAGCTCAGTTTTATTCTTAGCAATAAAGCTCACACTTTAAGACTAAACTTGTTGTTGCTCTAAATAGGGTGTTGCAGATATAGACTTGACAAGCAGAGTAGCAGTTGTGATCAAGTAGTGACAAAAAATACTAAAATAATATTTCTACAGCGCTTCATCTTTCAAGTGCTTGTCAACTGAAAAAAGTACTTCAACCATCCTCTAATTCATCTATTTACTGCTTGCAACATGTGATGTTTTTGAAAAATTCAAAACATCGCAATTCTTGCAATGTGAAGATAAACTGAGATTACCAATCAGAGTTGTCATAAGTCTATAACAAAATGTAAAAAAATGCATCACTGTCATTATTAATAGTGAGTCAATATTTTTTATTTTGAAATCATTGGTCAGTAATTTTAATAATTGCAAAGTTAATGAGGAAGTTATTATAATTAATTGACTTTTTGTGGTTTTTCATTCTATACTACAGTTAACAAATCGACAGTTTTAAATACTATTTTCAGCTCAAATGTGTAATCTAGCAGCTTTACATAATATTTCTTAATGTTATGTAACAAATCAGAAGGTGTATTGTGCATAAATCAAATCAACAGCTGCGTCATAGCCTTATTGTAGTCAGCTTCACTCACCGTATGCTTGCTTGCAATTTTTATTAACTCCGTAGTGGAAGTGTGATTGCATCAGTCCCTATTCTAATTGCGCTACTTTCATTGGTTTAATGTAGCTGCTATGTGAGCAACAAAACCACAGAGAAATGAATCCACAGCAAATGCTGTCAACTATTTGGATGCCAATAACTTGTAATTGCACAACGTGTTTTTATGCAAAGTTTTTTGCATTCAGTGATTTTCGAAAGAGTTGAAATGTAATTACAGGCTCCTGCTGGCCTTTAAAGTTTCAGTGAAGATCAAAAATTCTAATCAACCTTGCATAATGTCAAACCAGCTCTTACCAAAGTAAGTTTCGTGTTGGGCCACTTATGATCGCCCTCGCCTCAAACCCATCCATAACAGAATAGTGTGCCAAGATCCTGTACAAAGCACTTGCTCAAACACTTCAACTACAGCTAACTATTGACTGTCCCATCATAAATAATCCATGAAATATAAATGCGAACTACATTACAGTCTGAAAAAGAGAAACAGTGTTTCAGTTTCTGTTTTACTGAATACTTCCTACAATGTTCGACAAAGAAAGCAAACATTGATTGATGGCTGCTGTATTTCCTGTTTCAGTGTTTGATTCAATGTTTGAAGTTAGAGGTATTTGTGGCTGGAAACCTCTCTTTTTGGTAATTATCAAACGCTATCCGCATTATTGAATTATGAACTGGTGCTTAACACTGCTTATTATTATTTCATCTTCATCACTACGCTTCGGCAGTATTAGTCAATTATTCTAGGCTACAAACACTTTTTTCTAGATAACAATCTGAAACTGATGTGATGTGTCCTTACCAGTTAAGAAGTAATATCTGTTGTTAGATTAGGCCATGCATTTGTCACCAATTATAAATACATTTCCTTTCAAATGCATCCTCACTTTTTTTCTCAAATGCATCTTCACTTTATCACCTAGACATCACATATATCCATATCATCTAAATGATATATGCCTTCAACTACGAGTTCATGGATTGTTAGTCTACCTGGGTGGTGTGCGGTTGATGTACGCATGGTACGCTCTGCGCTGCACACCTGGGCCTGAGAAGCAGACAGTTGAATCCTGCAAAACATACACAAGTTCCTTAGAGGTCAACAGACAAAAATTTTATTTTTGCAAACTGTCCATTTATCCATACTAATTAAGGTAAAGTCCTAACTGTTGCCCTTGCTTCACAAAATTTACACTCAAAGTATTGTGAGAGGGGTGAGACCTCCTAAAACCAAACTTTAAGCGTCTTCAGTTTTATCATCAAATAATTTGGGTTGATGCAGCATGTTTTTTTTTACTTTTCAAACCTCGGTAAAACTGGCTTCATTGACATTAGGCACTACATGCCAAGTGACCAAGAGTAACTCAGGTTACAATTAACAACATTTTTATTCGCCTGTTTCTTCTTCAATTTATTGATGCCCTCCTGCATCCTCCAACCAAATGTGCACTAATAGCTGTGCTTTCAAAATGACGATTTGTTCAATAACTTCCCTAACTACTATTTTCAGTTTTCATTGACGACATTGGCAAGCACTGAATCGATACCTCTTGTAGTTATACGTTCAGATTTTAATTCCGATTGCTAGCGATGTTGATGACCTTTTTTTTTAAACGAAATGGATACATCCCTTTTATCTGTACTTGTTTTATCGAATTGCAGTGATTTTTCAGTTCATATACAAGTCGTAAGTCTCAACTACTTTGCTTTTGGTTGCTAATTGTTTGCCTGCTCTATTTTTATTGGCACCTCCACAGTTTTTTGTTGCTTATGCAGGTTGTTCAGTCAGTTTTATTTTCGTTTGAGCCTCAGACATTGTTCATTGTCATTTTTGCTGTATTAGACATACATTCTCCGGCGTATCCTTCATTTCTTGAAATCTTTTGGTCATCCTGCTATGACCTCTTTTTTCTGTTTTCTTTTCAAGGATGGTTATCGGCTTTTGTCTGTGATTTTTTTCAACTGGTGCTCAAAGTACGAGTTTTCACTTTCCCTAAAATGTCAAACATGAGAGATTCTGCAGTTCTCATCTTATTTGTAGTCCTATGAATTTCTATTCTTTTGCTGTTTATCCAGTTGAAAATTTGGTCATTTTAACATAAATAATTTTTTAAATGCTACGTTTGATTGGTCAAGTAATTGATTTCTTGTATTCATACATTATCCATCCCTTTTTTCTATTTTTGTTGTTGTCCCGTAATGGCATCTGCTCGTGTTGGTTGTTTTTGTGAAAAATTCACACCAGAATCTGTGAGAAGTTGATATAGTGAGGTATTCAGTAAACAAACTCAAACGCTAAGCAGTTACTATATGTACAAGCCATATACTACAAGAACCTATTTAACTCTTTGAATTTCATCCGCTTTATGCTCCATCGCACCACAGGATTCAGGCGCTTTTAGCGAATTTTCAAAGTTTTTGAATTCAATTTAAAATTCACTCGTTAAGGTTAGACAGTTGATTTTTATTGCATCCAATGGACAAACATCTTTTCTACAAGTTCACGTAAAATATTATTAGCCCACTCGATAAAAACACCATGAATAATTAGCATACATGCACTGTGTTTTTCGGTCATTTGTCACCAAGAAACTCTGACCGGCGTGCACTATCGGTTCTCCTACACTCAAAATATTGCTCAAAAATGGTTTTTCTCTGCATGGTTGGAACGGCAAGAAATTTCTGACCCTAGCCATGCATTTTATTTTAAAAAAATACTGATAAATTTGTTGATACGCTCTCAAGTTTGAAACCTTCATTGCTCAAGAATAAATTACATTTTCAAGAAAATAAATTTTTCATTGAAAAATTATTTGCATAAACTAAAACAGAGCTACAGCCACAAAATTTTCATCACACGGTAGAAAATCTTCTTGTCTACCTGATAGTACAAAAAATTATTTATTTTATCATTTTCGATTGTCACAAAATGTCTCAAAACTGGCATACCGCTGTGTGTTTTGAGTTATCTTCTCTTTGAACTTGGATTTTGGGTGCTGCTGGCCAGTCAAGTTCATAAAATTGTCATCATCAGAATCAGCTGAGTTTTTTATGGTAGTTACTTGGTGGTTTTTGTGGCTAAGTTTATTAGAAGAGCCTGTGAGGTAACTTTTGTGACCGCATCTCTATAAAAAAATAAGCGGTTGAGTGCACAAGGATATTAGCTGTTGCAGCCACAGACATGCATGCAGTCAACGGCCAATATCATCGCAAATAACGTACTGACAGCCAAGATGTTTACATATTATGAGAGACAAGACCCCAAGCTATACATCAGTATAAAAAATGATTGCATTCATAAAAGTTGGTGGCAACAAGAAGTCACAAAACTGAAAAAAAAAATCTTTTTTAGCATTTTTTTTCAATTCAACACAAGATAGCTGCTTACTGAGA
>CALYOO010000084.1:115728-165806 GCA_945261195.1 Cryptosula pallasiana
AAATTGCATTTTCATGAATAATAAAATGCCTCCTTTGTAAGTATACCAATTCTATTCCAGTCAGTTTGAACCAGCTATCATGACCTTGGACCTACTGATGATCATTTGACACCAAATGTAAACTTTATGATTCCTGTTTGCAAAGTGTCTCACAAGGGTGAGCGTATCCTCTTGAATCAGTTATCTTGTTGTTTCTTTGGATGCAAGCTAGCAAACAGTTACCTTTGATCCCCTTTAAGCAACATGACAACTAAGTTGAGACGAGTAAGATAACTTTATAGGGTGGAACAGGACTGTCGAGGTCAACTTAGTCACTTATGAATCACTCAAGTTACAAATAATTGTTTAGTTTGAACTATTTTTTTGAGCATACAGTTCCTTTCGCCAGTGCCAGCTCGATAGTGAGCGACGTGAACTTGGTACAGAAAAATAATAAAATATAATAGAGAAAAAATGTTGTTTTATCAGTTGACAATAAAAGGTGTTATTTCCATTGAGTTTTATAGAAAAAGTTGCTTACTGATTATAATGATAAGAAATATTATAATCAATAATAATTAACAATTATGACTAATAATAATATTAATAATTCTTATTGTGGTCATTATTAATAATAACTATAACGTAGCTCAGACATGAAAGTTTTTTAAAACATCTTTTCTGGGTTTCTCAAGAATAAGCATCGAAATGTAAGGCAATACCTGTTTGTTGTAATGGGATCAAAGAGTTTGAGCATCGCAGTGTTCTAAATCACATGAGAATAAAGTTAAAAAAAATGCTACAGTAAATTTTGTTACTTCATTTCATGAAATGCTGGAAACTCAGGGAGGCAAATTAATTGAGCATAAAAACAAGTGACAGGCTTTGCTTAATTACTGTGTAGAACTGAAAATCGTAAAGAAAACATTGTCACATAGTATTAATTGTATTTCCTCAATTAGCATGACTAAATATATGTCAGTGGACGACGCTGATGAAAAAGAATGGAACAGCTACAGAGAGATTTTTTTTCTACTGACCACATATATATTTTTTTACTTAATAACTAAATTACTGTTAAACTGTGCTATAATTATAATAATCAGTACTTTTCAAACATTTGTTGGTGCTGTTGTATGTCAGTCACCGGATATAAAACATAAATTATGTTATCAAAACACACAAAATGTACCGATTTATTACAAAGACCCTACATGATTGAGTATTTTCACAACATGCTTGAATAACAAACTTTTGAATCAGTGAAAAACCGGACAGCTGTGTGCATCATTGTCAAATAAGTCCAAGATAACCCTTCAGCCTAAAAAAAATCAGTCAGGCATATACGAGTTGCCTCACAGTGAATGTGAATCCCTTGGAAGAAATCTAGTGGTTTGGAACAAACCGTAGAAATTATCTTAGAAAAGAATGCTATTGGTGAGTTTTAGATACAACACAAAAACTTTTCACATTAAAAAAATCAATGATACAGCAATAACATAATCAAAACTTTTCGGAAATAATTAACTTGAAATCTTCGGCAATTTCTCAAGGGTGCGGAAAAAGAATAGTTTTATGAACACTTCAGATATTAATTGCCAGTTCACGATTTAAGCCTTAGAGTTAGTTGAATGTAAAACTGATACGCTCTAGTATTAGCTAGTCAATGCAGTCCTCAGTGTCTGCTCGTTTTGAGTCCCAAGTTATTTGAAATATTCTGACTGTAAGTTTAGAAAAAAAGTCAAAACTCCTCATTCCTAAACATCCATACGAAAAGACTTTCCATGTTTTTGCTCCGGGATGAGAATACCTATTTAAATTGTTAATAAGGGATGGTATGTATTTATTATTCAAAGCAAGAAAAAATTATGATTTTTATCAACCAGAAGTAACTAGATAACAATCAATACTCGCTACAGTCATTGATATTATTATTATTATTATTATTCATGAGTTGATGATGTTGTTCGTGATAAAAAATAGTAGGCCTAACAGTCGGATCAATGTGGGGATTATTATAATAAAAACAACGTGGGAAGGCAGTATGTACTCAGAGAGGGCATCACTTTGATAAACTAACATAAATCGCCTGATCAGCGTCTAATTACAGCAACTATTGACTGGTAAAAACTAAAAATATTAATATCCATGGATCATACCAAATTACTTGTTATTAATATTATAATAAGTGATTATGACCATTTTAACAACTGCGAAAGCAAATAAATTACCTTGAAGCATTGAAAATTATAACAATCTAGCGTGGCACCAACAACCCTTGTTAGACAAATTAATTACTCGGCTGGATATGATAGTAAATTGATGGGGTTTGAAACTAAATTTAACTGTAATAACTAATAAAAAGGTGAAAACAAAAATAGGAGATCATTCACGCATTACTATGGCGGGGCATCTGAGATGTAGCAATAATTGTTTGGGCCTGAAGCTACTGCGGGGCACGATTTCAATCGATAGCGATGGCAATGAATGCATAAGTTATGGACATTCTTCGAACATTGTTTATTTTCAACGAGATGATGCGCGTTCGCCTTTTTATTAGCAGACGTATTAATGTATCTGTAGTAATTCATATATAAAACTGAAGTTCTTTTCACACGCTTTTCAGTTATGCATAATAAAATAGTACTTGTATATGTAAAAAATAATAAATTCTGTTCAAAAAACAGCTGCCACCACGTTTTGTTTGAATGCATCCCTGATGAGTTTTCTACTACTGGTTCTAGCTATGAATTCTTGCAAAAAATACTTGAAATAATACTATGCTAAAAATTTGCATGTTTCAATTTATATTTAAATGACCCTTGTAGTACAAAACAGAACGACTAAAGCTACGTTCACACTATACGATTCTCGGCCATGCGATTATCTGGAGGAATCGGGAGTTGTTCTCCCGATTATTTAGAAGAATTCACACTTGTGATTTTTTGTGCCCGATATTGTATGGCCTTGACATGTTGTCAAGATACCGCATTTAATTGATAATTACAGAACATTATTATTAATGATTATTATTAATAATATAGCTAATATTATCAGATATTTAAATAAATTATACCATTTCTTCACTCATCAATAATAAGAAATTAATTACAAATAATAATAATAATAAATAATGGTAAGTAGTATACTCAATTAATTATAATGAATAATAAATAAATGATCACTTTTTTCAATGCAATTATTTATTATAATCATGGCGCTGGTTCTTGTTTTTTATTTATATTGACAATGGTTAGTATACCCACCTTAATATTCTGCTAGTAAACAAGACTTGCAGTTGATCAGGGAAATATTAAAAATAGTTTAAAATTGGTTTAAAATAATAATTATCAAGCGGCTGCAAGTTCATTGAAAAGCATTAAATTGAAACGCTGTGATGTGGATGTTGATTGGCTAGACAGGCCGATAGTCGTACAGAGAACCATCACTGCCCGATGAAAAAAAATCTGCCACCGATTGTAAAATCGTTAAGATTTTACTGTTCACACTTGCGAGCCGATTTTTCGCTCCTCCCACTCAGCCGAGAATCGCATAGTGTGAACGTAGCTTTAGGCAGTGTAATCAAAACCATCATTATTTGTAAACAAAAAATGTCTTAATTATCAAAAACGGAGCAATATTCAAAATGCAACATGATAAATAACAATGTAATCTTGATGATAATAACAAAAAATACTACGTTATTCTGTGTTATAGCTAGTTCAAGAGCGTCATGGGTGCAAGATGAGATGGGCAAAACCATTCCTAAAAATATATACTTAAACATTAGCCAATTTTTTATGAGGAAAAAGCAGTTTGTTTACTATCTTTTGAGCAAAGCCCAGAGAAATAGAAAATAAATTGCATATGTAGATAAAAGTATAACTAAAAATGATCGTAAACTTTTTTTTCTCATGCAACTACAAACTTTAAGTGAGAATTCGAATAATAAATTGTTTATAGTAGTGTGACTTACCCATTTTGATTTTGTGAATCTTTTTCAAAAACGACACAGTAATTTTTTGCAGTAGGCATTTGTGCATTAGCCATATGTCACAAGCAATGTTTATTATATTAGCATAACTGCAAAGGCTGGGACGGAGGACAATTATTTTTTCATCTTATTGCTACCACTAACAGTTACCATTAACAATTTTAGCACCAAATTCTAATTTATCTCTGGAATAACCTTTGGTTTATGCCTGACCAATTTTAATATTATACCAGTTAGACCAACAGCATTATTGTAACGCAACTAATGTTGGGAAACTAATAATCGTAGAGCAGCATGCTGAACCATATTGTGTTAATACTAATAAGTGTTACTTGACTCAAATTATTATTACCAGAACAACTACTATTCATCATCCGTCATTATGACTAATAACGATAATTATTAATAACAACAACTGGTGATAAAAGTACTTGTCTATGACAAATTTTAATGTTATTAGGATAGTTTTGCAATCAGCCCGCTATGTGATCCAGCTGCCGCTGTTTCAGCTTTCATAAGAAATACAGAACTGGTTAGCAAATGGAAAAAGTTCATTAACCATAACTTTTATAACATGTGATTGTGTTTACGAGTGAGTGAACATAGCTAGTTACCTGGAAATCTGACAGCTGCCGATGCACTTATTCGACTAAAAGCAATATCTAAAACTTGTTCTGATAAAGTGTTAGTGTGGTGACATGGGAAAGTTACGTGTCGTTGTATTAACAAGAAATTACTCTACAGACTAGAATTATCTAAAAATTCACAGACTAACATGAAGGAAGTTGTGCACTAACACAGTAACTAGGATTAAAAAATGTTTAACTGAATGATAATTATCAAAACTTACTAAGGATCAGCTGTAATATTTATTTAGTGTTGTTTTACTATTTTTACAGCAATAGTAAGAAAACAGCGCTAAACAATTTAATTTTATATTAATAATAATTATAATAATACAATGATCATAAACACTAGGAGGTGTAATATTAATAAAACAACAATACTGAATAACTACAATATTACTTATAACATTATTATAAGCATTTATAACATTGTATTTAATAGTACTGTTTAGGATAAACAGTAGTATAAGTCAATTTTATCTCAAAGAACTGACTGTAGCTTTTAAAATTTGTTATGATTATAATTATTATTATTAAAACCATTCTTCATCATCATTCACTGATGATAATAGTAAATAACCAAATTCTTTTTAATCTACTATTAGTACTACTTTCTGGTGATAATTCCCCCATTCATTACCATAATTATTAATAAAATTTTAGCTAATAAGTAACAATATTATTTATTATTGATACTTATAATTAATTATTATTATTATTATAATAATAATTGTCATTAATTAGTTAGCTTCTATTTGTTGTAACTAAAACAACCCACTACACGGTATTTACTGTGTATGTATGTAGTGTGTCGTTTTAGTTACAACAGATAATAGAAGCAAACTAATTAATAACAATTATTTACTATCTTTTGAAAGTTTGTTGGTACAGTCAGTGACAGTCATATATATCATAATTATTATGATATATATGACTGTCACTGACTGTCACTATACCAACAAACTTTCAAAATAATAATTATAATAATAAATATTTAATTAATAATCATCATCATAACAATAAAAATAATAACAAAACAATAATAATAATAGGATCGATCAGTAGCAACTGATCGTCGCCACTACGATTCAGTGCTCACATCAACCCAACTGCCATGAAAGATAAGTCATTATGCCAGGCAATGCATGTTCAGAGTGGGAACATGAAGATATTTTCTTTCACCTTTTCGTTTTCTTGACGGGTTTGCGTTAAAACATAATAAACTGTGGCTAGCTAGACTAGCTTTAAGACCGAGCTGCATAGAATCTGCAATGAGGAGGCGGTAGGTGGAATGCCGTAAACCAATAAATTTCTTATAGTCTAGGCTAAACTCAGAGAAGACAATCCCACAACAAATACTTGAAATATGTTTGAAAAGACAACTCTCAACTCAAACATCAACTAAAGTAATGGATAAATCAGGCCTGTTACCGTAATAAAAAAAAAACATTCCAACTTCTAATTTAAATTTAAACTGCTAACTTGAAATTTGAAACGTTTAATAAATAATTTATTTTTTTAAAAGTTTCATTCTGTCTCACTTGCTACTCGAAAATGATGTTGTTGTCAGCAGAGTTAGAATCTCAGGCTACTCTTATAAATAACTGAGGAGTGCAAATGTGAGAGGTCGTGGCAATGCACCCAGCACCCTGGAAATAAGAAAACAGTGTTGTCAAACTCACAGTCTAGTAAGCTTAGTCGTATAGAGGTGGTCACTATTGTACGACTACAGAATCCCTACTGCTTGATTCTACTCTGGCCCTGTGCAGTCCTATACTCTGCGGGATGCACTGGTCTTTTGCTATTGCTATGAGCTTCGTTTAAAAAATTGGAAATAATCAGCCCCTTCTTCAATTCAGTTTTTAAAGTAAGCCACCTGTTACATATTTACTTTTACCGTTTGCTTGCGTTCAGTTAGTCAATTTTTTTCTTGAAACTTTTAATGTCACTTTCATTATGCTATTCTGAATGTACATCAACTTCAATTTCCCAAGGTTCGATCACAAAATCATGCTTAAGTCGGTGTAAAAATCCTTAATAGTGTGTTGTACATGTATTTATTTATGCACACACATGGTAATAATTGCACTGTAAAGCATGAAGCTATCATGCTTTGCAGTGATACATACAAGAACAGGAAGAATGTCAAAGAATAATTTTACACTTATATAATATAAGTTTGTTATTAACCAGGAAATATATAATGTGAAACTGGAAAAAAATATACTTACTGGGAATTTGAAGATATATATGTTATGAAGAAATAAAATTTGTACTACTGATTAAACTATCATGGTACATCCATGTTTTTCATTACTGTTCATCATATGCCTCATCATGCATTACTTGGTGATGGTGAGCTGTCCATCAGTACAAAATTCCTTTACAATTATGAATGCACTGTTTACCGTCGGATGCAACTCCACTGCTCCCTCAAAATTGCGATGGTACATCGAGTCATGTACACATCTGCAATTAAGATGGAGATAATGGTTATTTTCCTCAGCGGGTATTTTAGTACTCAGGTTGCCTTCTGCATCTCTTTTTCGATGAGGCACTGCGAAATGGTGTTTCAAAACAAAATTGTCACCTTTGATGTTTTTTTTACGGCCATGACATATGGCTATTCGACTGCTTCGATTCACAATCACATAGGCCCCACTTTGCTCTAGAGTGTGTAAGCGATATGACTTCACTGAGGCTCTGCGCCCTCCTTTTCTGATAGGCTGCAAGATCTTTCTCCCACTGTCTAATCACCCGCTATTTGGGACATAGTTGGTGTGCCCTTTGTGCCAGCGGCAAAATTAGCAGCCGCTTGATTTCCCCAACTGGCAATTACAGCCAGCAGACACACATTCAAGCTTTTAAATGATTGGCATGCACACTGTGGTTTTTTCCCTATGTGCGCACCCAAACTTCTGTTTCTGTGCCATAACGCACAATATACATTCTGCCACCGCTTATTATGAAACACTTTTCTGCAGCTACTCCCAATGCCTGTAAAGTTGATTGATTGTATTTACCTGTGAGAATTTGTGAGTATCAGAATTTTCCCACTACTTCTAACATACCCTACAAGACCCTACAGCATGAGTAAAAAAGGGCAAGTTGAAATAGATTGGGTTTTGTTTTTAAGCTTTCAGGCAGCTCATCGGCATGTGGCAAGAGCTTATGCAGATTGCTAAGGACTTACTAAAAAGATTGTCTTTTCGTCATCAAAGGTTAAAGTAGACCTAGAGACTAGTAAATACCCATAGTTGGGGTTTATACATACAGTTGAGATGTCATGTCTTCTCTAGGCTGGACGTTGATGTTACTTGCAGACACAGGAACGTAATTCTGGAATTGGTAGGCTTGTCCCTTTAGCAATTCGCCCGGTTGAGCATTAGCTCCCATGCCAATATTGATACATAAATCATCTACCTGCAAATTATGCTAAGGCTCAATGATTTTATAATAATATCATATAGTGCCTCAATTATTTACTACTAGTAGTAATATATGAGCAGATCTCCCTACCAAGTGCTTTTTTGTGGATTTGATCTGGGGTTGAGGCAATGGGTTACGACGTTGGATGAATTCGCCGAGTTTATATTGTATTTTACTTGAGGGGCATCTGAGTGGCATTTGAATGGCATTTAAGTGGCATTTGAGTTTTGATTATTTTTTTACTTAATTTGAACTCATATGGCAGCTAGATTTTGAATGTATGGCATTCAAGTTTTGATAATTATTTTACATAACTCAAACTCATATGATATTTTGAGAGAGAGAGGAGAGAAGAATGAGGAGATATAACTACATTGAATCAATATATGATTATATACATTTATTACATAATAAGTAGGAAAATATTCTTGTATAATATAGCTAGAGTTAGAGTTAGTAAATACTAAGTAGTACAGAGCACTACAACTTGTAATGACAATCAATATATAGTATTTTTCTTTACAATGTAGTCATACAGAGCACTACAACTTGTAATGACAATCAATGCATAGTCTTTGGAGAGAGGGGAGAGGAGAGATGAGAGAGGAGAGAAGAGAGAGGAGAAAGATTTTTTAGTTTTCTATACATTCGTGTATATATGGATAATTATGTACATATTTATGGATATATTTACATTTACATTGAATAATATACATTTATTACATAATAAGTATATTAAATGCTATAAAATATGTTGGAAAATCACCAAATTAGACCTCTAGATGGTTAAAATCTACAGTATTTGGGAAATAACTGCAAGAGAGGAGAGAAGAGTATTTGGTAGAGGAGAGAGTATGTTGAGAGAGAGAGGAGAGATAAAAAGAGGAGAGAGGAGAGAGGAGATATATCTACATTGAATAAATACAGTGATTAAAAATGAAACAATATGTGAATATATACATTTATTGTGTAATAAGTAGGGAAAATCTCATACAATATAGCTAGAGTCAGTGAATATTAAATAATACAAACTTAGGAAGGAAGACTTCTGTTCTATGTACTTTTGATTCCATAATGAACTAAAATAAAAAGTTATGTATTAGTATAGAATGGTTAAACAGAAATTTAAAACAACTACAAACTCTTACTAAATAGTACTTTTTTATTAATTATTACCTTATCATCAAAAATTGACTGTTAATCGGATGTTTTTGTAGCTTTTCGTGTCTTACGTTGTTGAGTCCTTACCCTTCTAGCTTGTCTTTGAGCGGACTGTCGCTGCATGTTTCTTCTTTTTAGAGCAAGTTCTTTACGAGCACACTCGATAGAAATTGGTGTGTTTACCTGTTCTAGTTGATATTGTCGTTGTTGTAATACATAATGTAATCTCTGAATGTCCGATGTAACATCATTCCCTAAGAGCTTTAATGTTAGAAAAGATTCAGTTCGAAGACTATTTAGCTGCTCTATCAAGTCTTTCTGTATGAATTTACAATTGTTTGAGATAATTCGCACTCTCTCTTCAATTTTTTTATTGCATATGTTTTGTAGAAGTATAAAGTCCTTTTGAGTCAAAGATTTAGGCTGAGTTTCTGATTCTGTGTTGTTAACTATTTCCATTTTTTGTCATTGAATCAGAAAAAAAACAAAAAAACAGATGATTAATTTTGTTCAGTTGTTTTAGTATAATAAATAATATATGAGTAAAAACTGTAATTTATTAAGTTTTTACCTTGATGCTCTTCTAATAGCTGTAGTAGATGTTGCTTCTCTGATAGCTGTTGTAGAACTGGATGCTTTCTGTGTGAAAACTATGGCTCTTATATAGCTAAAGTTGTACTGATTAAACCCTATGAACACCATCTCGTGTTAATCTCTATGAATCAACATTTGTTCACGCGAAGGAAAGTCAATGCTTTCGCGGGAATAAATAAATAATTTTCACGCGAATACAAACCAATGCTTTCGCGGGAATAAATAAGCTATTTTCACGCGAATGGAAACCGTTGCTTTCGCGGGAATAAATAATTTATTTTCACGCGAATAGAAACCAATGATTTCGCGGGAATAAAAAATTTATTTTCACACGAATAGAAACCAATTCTTTCGCGGGAATAAATACTTTATTTTCACACGAATGCAAACCGTTGCCTTCGCGGGAATAAATGATTTAATTTCCCGCGAATGGAAACCGTTGCTTTCGCGGGAATAAATATTTTATTTTCACGCGAATAGAAACCAATGCTTTCGCGGGAATAAATAATTTATTTTCACGCAAATAGAAACCAATTCTTTCGCGGGAATAAATACTTTATTTTCAAGCGAATACAAACTGTTGCCTTCACGGGAATAAATGATTTAATTTCCCGCGAATGGAAACCGTTGCTTTCGCGGAAATAAATATTTTATTTTCACGCGAATAGAAACCAATTACTCCCGCGAAAGCAACGGTTTCCATTCGCGTGAAAATAAAGTATTTATTCCCGCGACAACATTGACTTTCATTCGCGGGAAATGAAATCATTTATTCCCGCGAAAGCATTGGTTTCTATTCGCGTGAAAATAAATTATTTATTCCCGCGAAAGCAACGGTTTGTATTCGCGTGAAAATAAAGTATTTATTCCCGCGACAACATTGACTTTCATTCGCGGGAAATGAAATCATTTATTCCCGCGAAAGCATTGGTTTCTATTCGCGTGAAAATAAATTATTTATTCCCGCGAAAGCAACGGTTTGTATTCGCGTGAAAATAAAGTATTTATTCCCGCGACAACATTGACTTTCATTCGCGAGAAATAAAATCATTTATTCCCGCGAAAGCAATGCTTTCCATTCGTGTGAAACTAAAATATTTATTCCCGCGAAAGCATTGGTTTGTATTCGCGTGAAAATAATTCATTTATTCCCGCGAAAACATTGACTTTCCTTCGCGTGAAAAGATGTTGATTCATAGAGATTGACACGAGATGGGGTTCATAGGCTTTAATCAGTACAACTTTAGCTATATAAGAGCCATCGTTTTCACACAGAAAGCATCCAGATCTACAGCGACTAACAGAGGAGCAACATCTACTACAGCTATTAGGAGAGCAACAAGGTAAGAAGCACTAAAATAATTATTTGTTTTTAATTAATTGAAACATCTAGGTTTTTGAATCTTAGTTTTTAAAAACAATCTTTTAATAAAACAATAATTTCAGTATATTTACATCATTAAACTAAGTTCTTTTACTTTTTGCAGGTATGATGACATCACACTCCAAAGCACTTCCTAAGCTCCATATTGAACCAACCACAGCTACCAACAACACTAACGCTATTTCCACTACAACCATCATTTCCACCACCAACGGCATTCACATTGATGATAGAAGATCCAATCCTAACACCTTTAATGATACATCTTCTCGCTCAAACACCAATGCTCATGCTGATATAGCAATGAACCATCATGTAGTTTCAGCTGACTCTCCTTTGAGTCCCACACCGGACTACACATATCTGCATGAGAACAGTGAAGTCAAACGAACGGAGGATATCAAAAAACCGACAGTGACATTATCTCAAGCTTCAATTTCCTTTTTATTCAGCAACAGCAAGAATAATACCGTAAACAAACTTAGAGAGTTTGAATTGCTCGAGATGGGTGGAATAATGACAGGAGCTATGCAGAAAGGAATGTTGGAAATCGGAAATTTTGTGAGTTTGTTGGATTTACCAATTCCTACGATATTGGAGGTTTTCGATGTTAATTACGTTGAAGATTATGGTATATTGGACTATGAATATGTTTTAAAAATCAATCATCGAATTCGAGTCAAGTCACTGATTGACAAAGAACTTACGGTGGAGCTACAGGAACTTGATCCCGGCTCTTCACAAATCCTAGTGTACATGGGAAAGCTAGAAGAAAATCAACCCGATCTACGTATTGTAGGAGATAATCATCATCAAGGGCTAAAACAACGAGTTATAGCCAAAATCTTGAGAAAAAAATCATTGAAACAGTTGCAAGCATACTTTGATATCATCACTTTCGATAATATTCCTGTCAACACTCTTCTGACATTCACTAGACTTTCAGTTTGGAAAAATTTGAAGTCGAAGCAGCGAAAACGAAAACAAGATACATCGCCTTTACGTATCACTCGCACTGTCACTTACAGATACATGATGAATGACGGATCTTTGATGACTGGGAAGATTGTTGTCCCTCCTGAGAACGTTTTGAGGATCAAAAATCATGAATGTGGTATGATCCACTATAAAAGTATGATGACAACTGAAAGCGGCACAAAGAAACACATTCTCACGATTCTGAGTGTTGAAGAAGCTTTGATGCTTCTATCTACTTCAAGTGAAAAAGAAGGAATAGCTTTCAGACTTTCTCTATTTGATGATGCTGAGCTGATGAAAAGTTATGATGATGATGTTGCTGCTGATGATGCTGCTGATGATGATGATGACGATGATAACATTGATGCTTATACTGATGAAGAAGATGATAATATGACGGATGATGACTCTGAGAACAAAAAATTTGAGGAAAAAGATGAAGTTGTCGACAATGATAGTGAGAAAAGCAATGAAGATGACAATCACATTTCAAGCGAAGCTAGCAGGATTTCAATATCGGAAATTTAATTAAGGTATGTTAATCTTCACTAGTAATAAGTAACTACTAATAGCCGTATTTTTCACCATAGTATAATGTAGTTGTTATAACGACATCTATGTATGCTTTTAGATAGAATACGTGTACAAGTGAATGACCGTCGACTCGCCAAAATCTATCAGCAACAACTCATGAACATTAAATTATATATTATTTGTATTGTGCAATAATTTGTATATATTTAGTGTAATAAAGTATTTTATTCATATTTAACATTAGTAATTTAGCCAATTTGTAAAACTTTCGGGGTTACAACTCTAAAATGTTACAAAATTTCAATGTTCCGACACAAAAATAAATATTTCAAGTTATCGTCTCATTTTTCAAAAATGTTAAGACAACTCCCATTTATAATTTCTAAACTTCGTTTTTGAAAAAATATGTAAAAGTTGTCGGCACATTGTGTCAAAATGGTAAGACAACTCCGCTTTTTACACAAAAAATTGTGAAAAATGTTTTATAATTTGTTTGAGAAACCAAAACAGTAGAAGACTTTTTACAACCACAAGCATTATACTTTAGGTTTTACAGTTTTGTGAATTGGGTGTTGATAGTTTGTCACGATATGACATAATAATTAAGTAATTATAGTCTTTTTCATAACAATGCTATAGATTCAGTAATACAGATGTGAAATTTACTGTTTCATCACTTGAATGCAGTATGAAGGTAGTTGATGTAATATTTATTTTGTAATATTATGCAAAGTAATACAGTAAGAATGAAGCGTATGGAGTTCTCAACCACAAAACAAATAAAAATAATGCATTAGGTAAACTAATGACAGAACAATTTTACATGAAGTGTATACATATGAATAAAGTATTCATAAAAACACAGACTATTGTCTGTATATATAATATATATATAGAGAGTATTTATAAAAAAAACATCCTATTAACTATATATTTTGTGGTAAGAAATTATAAAATAGGATAGTTGCATAAAGTCTATGGTAAACTAATGACAGAACATTTTTTACATGAAATGTATTCATAAAAACACAGACTATTGTCTGTATATATAATATATATATAGAGAGTATTTATAAAAAAAACATCCTATTCACTATATATTTTGTGGTAAGAAATTATAAAATCGGGTAGTTGCATAAGACCTATTCCAGAGCCATGATAATATTAAAAAATATAGTGAAATAAAAATTTTAAAACTCACCTAAGAGTGCAGTTAGTACAAGAACTTCTTCTTGAGAAAAGTCTGAGTTTTTCTGCATTTTTTGTCTAATAGACGCTAATTTCAATTTAACACAATCATTAAAACCCTTTTTTTTCAGTCCATCTTTTATATTCAAAATTAATTTAAGTGAAGTTAAATCAATTTTCTTATCATCAATCTTTTGGCTTTCTTTTAAATCTACTGGAGTTTGAGGTTTAACTGTTATAGTATTAGATTCTAAAACACTGGTTTTTGGACTGCTCTGTGAACTAGCGACAGAAATTAAGTCATTATTACTTTCTTCAGTTTCTGAAAGATCAGAATCTGAAGATATAAGTGCTCTCATTTTTTTACACTGGTTTTCAATCAAAAGTTTTCGATCTTCAGCAGCAGGTTTTTTAACTATCGCCAACCATTTACTCCCTAATTCAAAATCTAAAACAATGTTTTCAGAAAAATAACCTTCTATTGGATAGAGATACACTAACGCAAGATTTTTCGGAAAAGTAATATCCATAAGTAATTCAGAATATTTTCTATTAATAAATAAAACAAAATTATTGTAACTAGCAATATCAACAATAAAAAACATTTTAGTTTTTAAAATACAACTATGTTGCTGAAGATCTCTCAAAGTTGTATGTGATTTTCCACATAAACAATAAAAAATAAACAAGTGAGCACAAAAATGTCTTGAAAGAACTCGGCCAGGCTCATGCAATCCCCCTAATTTAAACTTCTTACCACAAAATATACAAGAGACGTTGTTTTTGTTTCCTTTCAGTGCTTCACTCAACATCTTTGTGCCATATGCTATCAATAACAATGTGAGCACTGAAAGGAAATACCTAGGGCTTTTGTTATCAATATCTACAAACAAAATAAACAAATTCTCATCATATATAGATAACTTTCTTAAGCATGGTATATGTATATATATATAAAGATAATGCATGTCACTTACACTTAAAACACTCTCTATCTTCTTTTATATTTCCGTCTAGAAGACTTACTTCCTTATATTGCCTTAATTGAGGATTCTCTGCTTGAACTAAAATAGAAAATACGAATGTAGTTATGCTATTTCTTTGAAAAAATTCGAAATTTTTTTTTATAAATTGAATGAGTATGTAGTAAGTAATATTTTCGTCATACTTACATTCAAATGTGTTGCGTTTATAGTACAGGAAGTTTTCGTTCTTCCCAACACATTGTTTACTTCCTATGAATCGTGAAGATGTTTTTTCTACAAAAAATAACATAGTAAATGTAAAGTCATTATTATTGTACCTACAGACAAATTTACATTTTTCATAAAACAGAAAAACTTACTCATAGCAATATGCGTGCTAGCTTTGCTCTTTTCCGTCTTCTCTTCATCATCTTTAAAACACTCATCCAGCCACCTCAGTGTTTCATCATCGGTAGAGCTTAATAAAACAATAAATCAAGATTGTAATTATTTAAAAACTCTATATAATACAGTTGAATAATAAAGTTTCAATAATATACTTACATCGCACTGAAATCTATTTCATCAATATTCAGCTCTAGCTCATCATCTGAGGTTGTAGACCTACAAGTAATATATATATATATATACATTTGTATAAGTTTATAAATGTAATTGCAACAAAATTGTAAAAGATAGTATAATATAACTTACTCATTTCTTGTAGGGATATTGCTGGCCATTTTTTGTAGTTTTGTGTTCTAATACTATACTTGAAATATTGTACTTAGTGCAAATGAAAACTGATCCTGCTTAGTATAAAAATACTTTCTCTTATATACAAAACATTGAAGTCATTTATCAAGATTAATTCGTAGACTGATTTTCATACAAAACCAAAACATTGAAGTCATTTATCAAGACTAATTCGTAGACTGATTTTCTGATCATTACTATGATAACTGATATTGTTTTTAAAAAAGTGGAAGTCAATTAAAAAGTTGGTTAAAAAATAGGAAGATAGAGATTAGATAGATTAATAAGCTTAAGTCATACATACACCCTTGTAAACTTTCTTTCCACCTAACTAAAATTCTTTTAATGTAAAGCATTGGATAAACAAATTTTACAATCCCTAGATTGATACTCTTTTAAGATACATCTAGCTAGAACCAAACTTACATTTCATTTTGAATGACAACTCGCTTCCTCCAAACATATTTTTATAGCAAAAATATAATGTGTGATTAACTAGTTCAATTGCAGTTCATCGCATATAGACACATCAACAGCAAAACACTGATGATGTAGTGTAGTTCCGTCTTTATATCATCAGACAGTAAATTAAAATGTGAGAGCTTAAATTATAGTTTACAACGTCAAGTATGAGTTAGGAATGTAATAAACACTTTAAAGTTATCTGATAGCATTTAAATATGTATATGTAACATATAATTCTTGTTTTATTAGACAAAACAGCTTCCTAAAAATAGAAAATACACCATGTATGTTGATATATTGTTTGTATTTCACACAAAAAAACAATGAGTTATTTTTAAGAAAAGTAACAGTCTAACTAACAAAAAAGTGGATAAAGTCATGCTTTGTTCATGTTTTTTAGACGATATCGGAGATACACCACAAATCCGTTTTGGTGGAAGTCTGTAGCTGTCTTAACTAATATGTAATCAAAAATAAAAAACAAGAGATAAATGCAATCAAGTTCTCTTCCTTTTTAGGTTAAATTAATGACTTTTCTCGAGCGGCTTTATAACACATAACATTATAAAGATCAAAACATATAGGATTAGGCGAGAGATGATGATTAACGGCTTTTCTGGAATGAGTTTATTAGTGAAGTGACACTTGCGTTGTATTATAATTAATTACTTTTTAAAACTTGTGAAAATGAACTGGTAACATCACGTCGACTGAAATAATACCTAAAACGTCTCGCACAAATTTTGATCTAACCGAAAATGGACTGAAAACCTTTAGGGTGAGTACAAAATTATCGTAACTCGCTATAACGGATATTGTAAGAAATATTTTATTTTCTCGTTGCTAACTTGACGTAAAATATTTTGTAACGGATGACACGTGATCTCGATCGATTTTTGCTAACTGATCACTTAGTTACTCGTAAACATTTGATACTCGCTTGATTTCTTTGATAACAGCAATATCCCAATTATGCTTATCGTAAATATTTCAAAAACGGATATTGCGTGTTTCAGTTGGTTTTTCCTACTAAATCGCTTAGTTACTCGTAAACATTTGAAAATTGTTTGATTTTTTTCGCTGATAAAACATGTTGCAAGTATCTTTTACCAAATATTACCGTGATTTTCAATCAGTTTTCCTTACTAGATTACTTAATTACTCACCAACGTCCATAATTGTTTTTATTAATCATTGTTGCAAAGCAATGCTGTATTTAAATAATATTACTACGTTTCCAACCAATTTCCTTACTGAATTACTTAATTACTCGCCAGTATTTCATAATTTCTTTCACTAATAATTACAAATAATATTGTAAATAAATAATTTACCAGGAATATTTATGCTCAAGTCTCCTCTCTCTCTCCTCTAAACACTCTCTCTAGATATATACAAACACAGTTATTTTTATACGTAAACTCAATCTCGAATGCTGATAATATGTGGTCTCAAGCGGATAAATGAAGTTAAAGTACTTTACATTACACAAAATTTACTGTAAATTTTAATCATCTAGAGGACTAATGGTATCCTCTCTCTCCTTTCTCTCAAGATATCTCCTCTCTTTCTCTCTATTTCTCTCTCTCTCTCCTTTAACCTCTCTCCTCTCTCCCTCTCTAGATGTATACAAATTCAATTATTCTTATATGTAAACTCGATCTCGAATGCTGATGATATGTAGTCTCAAGTGAATAAATGAAGTTAAAGTACTTTGTATTACACAAAATTTACTGTAAATTTTAATCATCTAGAGGGCTAATGCTACCCTTTCTCCTCTCTCCTCTTTCCCTCTCTCCTCTCTCTCAAGATATCATATGAGTCAAAATTACCAAATACTGTAGATTTTAACCATCTAGAGATCTAATTTGGCGATTTTCCAACATATATACCCTATGAGTTAGAATTATGTATATAATTATGTAAAAAAATTATCAAAAACTTGAATGCCATACATTCAAAATTTAGCTGCCATATGAGTTCAAATTAAGTAAAAGAATAATCAAAACTCAAATGCCACTTAAATACCACTCAAATGCCACTCAAGTACCCCTCAAATGAAATACAATATAAACTCGGCGAATTCATCCAACATCGTAACCCATTGCATAACCCCCAAGACCAGAACCACAAAAAAACACTTGGTAGCGAGATCTGCTCATATATTACTACTACTACTAAAGATTTTTAGCAAAACATTTCTATTCAAAAACACCAATTTACTTACAGCATGTTGTTTTTTCATATTTGTTAGCCTTCTGTTTACATATTATATGGGCTAATGAGACTCAAAGGTGAACTGGTGACTTCAAGCTCTGGCAAAAATCCGAATAATAAAGATAATAGATATACGCTTCGCACAACTACTCACCGGAAGCCGTTCTGCCCTGCACCTTTTTTAATTATTGAGTTCATTGACTCGGCTGAATTATTATTGTACATGTCTCCTGTTTCTGTTTTTCCAACTCTTTGGTTTCAGTTTTGGACTAGAACGGGAATAATCTGTCGCTTGTAATCAGCAGAAAATTTACTGATTTGATGCACACAATTTAACTCTTCCAACATCAACCCCCATTTGTTCATGAGAGCATTAAGCTTGGATTGCAGTGTTGTGTTTTCGCTGTCTAACAGTTCATCTGTACTTCTAACCACCAGTTTCATTACCTCAGCTGGCAGATCGAACTCAGGTGATTTTCGTTTCATGTTTTCTTAGAGATATATAGTACACATTAAAAGTTTGAGTTGAGAAATGATCGTTTAAGGGACTTCACTATTACCTCATCCCCATCAGTGACAAATGTCGAACAGCGTTTGTTCTCCTCAGGCTCCATGTTCTGCAGGTCATCCCATAAGATCTTCAAGTCTCCAGCTCTCTGCCTTGTAGTGAGTAAAATGGGCACTAGTACATGAGGATTGCAAACAAACTCTGTTGTGCGAATAGTTGTCACAAGTGCAAATATAGATGTGAAGCTAAATGTTGTGTCAATGTGTATGGCGCCTTTACGTTTCCCAAACATGTTCAGTTGACCTTTGTTGTAACGACATACAGCAAAATTATCATACCTGAAAGTAATTCTTCACACATTTTGTGTTTGTAAATCTTGTTGCGTGATCATGAGCATCCTTAAGCTGTCTACTTGGTCATAGGCTGTAAGCCATGTAGCGAAAACGTGCTTAGAAATTAACTTTTGTCGCCACCCCCCTTTCCTTTGGCACTTTTTGTGGTGATTTAGATTAGGTTGACTATGCTGAATTTGAATCTAAGGAGTTGCCTTGGGTTCCACTCCCAATTCTGTGACAAATTTCATATTTTAAGTTTTTTAAGAGTTATTTTCCCCAATCTTTATTTTTTAGGCACAGGGTACATTACATGCATGAATTTTATAAATAATCATCGAAAACAGTAAACTTATGCCAAAAGTGTGCCATTAGTGAAGTAACCAACTGCTTAATATAAAATTAGAAGCATGATTCACTAATTACGGAAGTCATATTTTGCAAATGTGGTTATATCAAGTATTTCAATGCATCAACAGGCTTTCAGCTACTGTTATAGAAAAGGTTGGAGAGAATGATAGAAAGTGTGTTCCACGTGACAATAGATTAAATATACATAAAAAAATCAAACAATTTCTGGTTCAGAGTCACTGACAATATTAGCTTCAATGGCTCCCTCTCTATTGTCCAATTATTGCAGTCCTGGCAGCTGCACAGCTCCGAACAAAGAAGATTAAAGTTTTTACAAGCACATCCGCTCCCTGACAAGAATTTTTTTCTAGCATGACTCCATAAGTAATAAGAAGAGAGCAATCAAGCTGCGGGCCGATTTATTTTACGCCCATATCAAACCAGTCGGATCATTTTTTAGAAAATCCCAAACAACCTATAGCCAAATTGAGCTTGTTTAAACTTTTAAATACGTACAAAACTAGTCAAAACCTACTATATAGGAAAAATGAAAACAAAGCATTTATTTTGCCACTTTCACTATCATTATGACATGTATGTTTGTGATGGTAATTATTAAACTTTCAAAGATCTGTACAGCTCAATAGTTCAATGTTTTCGTGATAAAAGTTTTGTCAATCAAAGACTACGAGTTTTTTTTTTATAACTACTCAGCAACAAGCATGGAGCTTCATATCGCTAAATGCATGATATCAATCGTTGCTGACAAATAAAAAAGCTCATCCACTTTCTGAAATGTCACTATAACCTCCGCCACTGGTACAATTTAAAAAATAAATGGACAAAAAATGTAAAAAATAAAACACCAAGTATATGAAATCAAGTGCTTATTTGAAAAAGTTGTAATGAATTAACTATTTTCGTTATTCATGTCAAACGTGGTCATATACCTAGCTTTCACCTAGTCGTTTTAGGAGTAAAACACCATATTTTTCATTAAAGTGCAAGCAATTTAACCATTAGAACACTTCTTGACAACAACCTTTGTATTAAAAATTGGAAGTGCAAGAAGGCTATTGATCTTATTTATAAGCAAGATAACTGCATCAAAAATGATTGAAGTGAGCACAGTGAATTTGGTTAGGCTTACCAGGTATTCTTGACTTCGATTTCATTGCGGCAGCTTCTGTTTTAGCTTTTTTCAGTTCAAAGCTATGTGAATCATCTGCATTTCCTTGAGCAAAGTGAAGTGCCATTGTCTTCGACACTAGCCGGAGTTCTAAATCAGCTGCGAAAGAGTGTAGAACTTACATTCCTCAATCAAAAAGCTTCATCAATTTTTGTTACAAAGGGTTTTTCACCTATCATTCAATACCTCTCGCAAACACCAGATTGAATAACAAGCATGCACCATTTTCCCCGTACATGGGTAACATGTTTTTTTTTGCCTTTGAACAAATCTTTTGTGCAAAAAATATAGCCAGTTAGCATATTAAAACATTCCCGGGTAATGAGAAAAAAAACAAGGTTAAAGATCAACAAATTTTTTTTCAATAATGCAACAAATTCAGAATTATTTGAATTGACCTGGATTTTTCAAACTATTGCGAATTGTTTCAGTTAATTAGGCACGAAAACTTTTCAGATTTCTTGATCTTTTAATTTTTTCAATAATCACAAAAATTATATTTGAGCTACTGCACCCGCAAAACTTTTTGACTAAAAAGCACAAACAATGATCTTCTTTTGATATATTTAACCTTAGTTTTGAGTTGTCATTTTCTAATGTAAATTGAAAACGTAAACAAAGCTAAAGGCTTAACCCTGTAGCTACTAGGACTCCCTGGGCTATAAACTTTGTTTTTCGTTCTACACTTTTCGCACACTCTGACTTCGTGGTATTATCATATTTTCAGGGAGTCAGAGTGTGCAAAATTTAGTGAACCGAAACGAAAAAGTTCATGAGATTCAAACACTTATGATTTTGTCTAAAAAAATGAAAACTGAAAATTAATATTTGAGCATACCAATCAGGTTGTTTAAAGTTTAAAACATCAGCAAAGGTAGCCAGAATTGTTCACTAGAAATAAATAAAAAACATATACATTATGCTAGATCTTTTTTTGATATAATGCGCCTTTGTAAGGCTAGTTAATACTTTTGAAAAAAAAACTAATCCTAGGTGCTTTTGTAGGTGTAAGAATTTTGTTCGATTAAAGACCAGCGGCTTTATATCACTAAATGTCGGGTGCCATTAGTTACTGAAAGATAAAAAGGTTTTGTAAATATTGGCAAAATGCAAAGAATATTGCATTACAGTCATCCTTTTTCATATTCACTTAGTGTCCGTCGCTCATTAGATTAAACTAGACTTACTTACCTTAAATCAAAGCATGGGCTGAACAAGGGCAAACAGCAGATAGCTTAGTCGTGAACTGGAGTGGAGCACCCTCATTTTGAAATGTCTGAAAGATATGGAAGTTTAATAGTATCGAACTAATGCAAATTTGTTTTAGAAGAACTTTGTAGAAATTCAAGCTGATAGATACAAAACTGGTACCACTTTCTTTATAACCTGTAAAGTATTGTCATATTGATAGTTTCACTCTTAGTTTTATGCTTACATAAAAAAACTCCTGTGGGAGTTGTTGCTCGGGAAACCTCGTCACATATTGGTCCAACTACAAAATGGTGGGATAAAATTCAAAACTACTTGATATCAATTTCAATTGAACAGTAAATAATGCGTAAGCAAATAAGCGCTGCGCACAACAAAAGCTAATAAAAATTGACTAGGAATCAACCTTAGGAGAAATCAATTTGATTGCAGTTCTGTTCATTATTATTTGCCTTCAAAAAACTTATAGTGTCACGTTAACAATAAAACGCAGAAATAACAATGAACAGCTAAAAAACGTGTCGATAGCAGTATTTCAGAAAACAAGCAAACTCGGGAACAAGCTCAAACAACCTATTACATGGAGCTGGGCAAACCAACCTTCTGTTTCCAGTTTCTGCAAAATAAAATGCATCCTCATTTAAAAAATTTCAATGAAGTTTTTTCCAACTAATCATAAATCATGAGCAAGCCATTTACGTTCTGTAACCTTGAATTCGACAACATCACCTGCTAGGCGATTGGTAACAGCCTGTTTTTATGCGTTTTGAAAATGCATAGTAAGCAGTGCTAAAGCTGCACATACGTTAGAAGAAACATCCCAGAGTCTCACTGTGCATGAAACATCGTCGTAATATTTTACCCTGACTGCTTTTACAAAGTTTAGTTTAGTATTGTTTGTAACTGTATGTGATAGCATACTGAAGTCATAAAAGTTATTTTGTTAAAATTAAAATGATGCTGCCAAACTAATAATTAATAGTTACCTGGGTTCGGATGAAAACTTTCCACTCTGGCTTCATAAAAGCACCCATCTCCAGAAAATAACGCGAAAACTGCATCCCCTTTCTTTAAGCTTGAAAACAATTGTCCCAAATGGCATTAAGTTCAGTCGCTATAGTTAGAAGCATGTGATAGTGCACAGAACATATATATACTGTTCTTTTAATTTAGATGTGTTTGAGTTCTATTACAGTTTATGTTGGTAAACATTCATTTGGTTTGGCACTGCTAACTATTGCTACAGTAATTCCATTTGAAAACATAGGGATGCATTGCTTCTTTCTGTCAACATAGTGAGTAGCAAGCACCATAATTTTCTTGTTGGTAGCATACGAGTGTGGAATGGCAATGAATGCTAACAGCAAAACCCACTGTTGATTATACTAATAAGCAGATAAATAACATAATTATTAGCTATTTATAGTTTCAAATTACGGTTATATATGTTAATAATAACAAATAATATTAAATGAATGATTATTTAACATTCACAAAATCTTAGTTTGCCCACTAATCAAACACTGTTATGATTTCTCTGAGCTTTGCCAACCATGATTTCAAAAATGTCATTTTGCTGAACAAAGCTTAAAAACGGTTTAAATTGATTGTCTTTACTTTTGCAAACTGTCATTATAAATCAAAAAATGATTGGAAATCAAACGATGGTTAATAGGCTTTGTATCTAAGTAATTTATAGACAGCGATAGTCAACACCTCCTTCACACAAGGAAGCTGCTAAAATAAGAGATGACTCATCTATTCAAATACAACTCATTGTTCTATTGAATGTGCAGCCCCTGTGCAACCCAAGCCGATGCCAGTTGTGAAGTCGAATTAAACTAATATGAGCAAACACAGTTCACTCATCTGGACTCATCATCCCCATGACCCAAATTGACAAGTTCTCCGTCCAACCCAAATGATTTTAAATCATCGCAACAATAATAGTTTAGTTATTGAACTTGAGCTTCAAGTTTCTAGTTGATTTAATGCGAAGACCCAGTACTAGTTCATGGTCAGCGATATTCCCAACTAATAATAACTTCAGTAAAATCTACTGATTACCAAATAATATTTCACGCAAGCCGCAAAACAATAACTATCAAGAAGTGGGCTAAGCACTAGAAGTTTGACTTACTGATCCGTTTGCACTTTTCCTCCCTTCATTTTCTCTGCTTTCTCGCTTCCTACGTTGAGTATTTTAATTCATCCACAATCCAAAAGACCTGGTAAAAGTTATGATTGATTTCAAGCTTGGCAGTGTAGAATAATGGTATCATGAGTTCTTATTTAAAAGCAGAAAGACACAAACCAGTTGAATGAAACCTTCCTGAATTGCAAGACATTTCTTTGTTGAGGAAATGCTAGAGGTGCTCTGCTTAATGGATTGCATTCATGCTAGTTGGTTTATATTGCAAGTAGTTGCAAATGCTACTTTACCAACAATAATGAAAGCTGATACATACCTGTGATCTTGGTCAATCTCTAGTGGTGCTAGGAGCATGCGTGATTTTGTCCAGGGTAAATTTAGCCTGTAAACTAGTTGAGTTCCTTCTTTTTCCTTTCAACTTTAGAGGGCAGCCCCCTCATCATTGCAAACTCTAAGGCTGTGTCATCACTTGCACCTGCTTATGCCCTTTTGCACAGCACTGAAGTTATTGTATATTTTTCAATGTGATGAAGGCTGTTATATACTACTTTAACTTTTTTAAAGCATGTGATTAAGTTCATTGCAAGCATGCCAAAAAGACAGTGGCTTCTAAAACAGCAGAATAAAAAATCCGGAATGTAATGGGATGACAGACATAAAACAGACTCCATGAAATGTTTCAAGCCTCAATTATAAGTTTTATGTCAAACAAAAATCAGTAATTTCACATTTGCAACCAAGTGACAATTCAATGAATGTTTCTTTTAACAGCCCAAACAAAAAATATTAAGAAATTTTGAACACTATTACTGAAAGAGCATCATATAAAATCTGAAAAAAACTAATGTTATTGAAAATAAATTTAGTTACACACAGGGGCATATTTAACGGTGCTGTCGACCCCCAACATTTTTAAAAAAAAGCCCGCGCCACGGAAAACATTTTTGTTAGGGGGTTGACACAAAGTGTTAGGGGGTTGACCAACAATGTTGGGGGTTGACCAGCAATGTTAGGGGATAGAAGACGTTAGAGGGTTGACTAGAAATTGTTAGGGGGTTATAAATGTTAAAGGTGTTGACTGTACCATTAAATACTAACCAGCCTGTGAGCTTTTGCTGGGTTGTCCTCCCCGTTTAGGCAGACAACTCCCATTAAAAATAGCTTGCCAAAGACAAGCTCAACATGATTATAGTAGAATGGAATTTGGGCTCTGCCAGCAAAAATCATAAATCTTCCACATTCAGTCAATGGCAAATGCTATTTCCACATACTGGATCATGGTGGGTAGCCAATCATGCAAAAACACGGATATCAGGCGAGGCTAAGTTATGACGATTAAGTTGAAGTATTAAATTTTTTATTTACTTCTTATTACGCAAGCTGAGGAAACATGTATTGGTATTCAGAACGGTGAAAGATTAGCAAGTAAATTCTGAAAGTGTACGTTCATACTTCATGAGTACATAAATCATCTAGCAATTAGATGTAATCAGTATGAAGGGTTTCTACAAAGATATGAAAATCAATAGTTCGGTCTATGATCTTTTCTTGCACCATGGTTTTCTTCTTCTCTGTTGTCTTCTTGTCATAAAACTTAGTGAGATTTATATCCACATCTCTATTGATCGATAGCAGCGACAGCGCATTGAGTCTGCAAAATTATGAGGTAAGGGAAGCTGACAATTGTTGAAATATTGCTATGAAATGGATTGCCGCTGTTATCCAATATTTCAGCTCATGGTAAATCGGCATAAAAACATTTCTCCGCTACTGAGGAGAAAGTATGAGAAACTGTAGACAATTTTGTGTGTCCAGTGCAAGAGCATGAACCAATAACCCATACATGTGTTACAAGTAAACAAAGTAATGTTATTTCTGTCTCACCCCTTGTTAGTCATAGTCGATCTCATGTTGTTTTTTACAATTTTGAGTCTTGAGAAGCACCGCTCAGCCTCATTGGACGTTATTGGCATCACACACAAGATGTGCATCACGGCTTTGACATTATAGATCTTGTGCTCTTTAGCAACACTGTAGGCACACATGGCACTGTCAGTGATTCTCGAACCTTCACTTTCCATTTTCCACCTATAATGAACCAACACGATAGACTCAACAATAAAAGGCAAAATAGAAACAACAAGTTGTTTATGTAAATATCTAAGTCAGTAGCCATAATGGTCTAATATGCCATTACTTTTCGAATAGAAGTCAAACAGCTGGAAATAACAGCAACAGAAATATTTTTCCAGAATTCACACAGGAGTAGGAGTTGTAGTTGTCATACTTGATAGATGATAATAAGGGATGGAACTGATAACAAATATTTACCAGGATCAACCATTACCTCTCAGCCAAGTCACAATATATTGTCATTTTGAATGCAACCCGCATATTATAATTTGTAACAACAATATAATACATAAAACTGTACTCACCAATGGCTGAACCACACTTTCAATTCAGTGGGAAAGTGCATGGGTGATGGTAAATCGCCTGTGTATACGGTAACTGCCTCATTGATTTCATTGGTGAGTTCATCCTGAGAATGTCTGTATTTTGGAGAAACTACAGCTGAGGGCGTGACTAGTGGCAGCTTAGAGCTGGTCCCTTGGTCAAACCGGTCTTTCAGCTGTCTGTCCAATACAGCTGTAATTGCAAACCGAGACATATTATTTCAACTATGTCATGTGTGATGAGTCCCAAACATTAAGCTAGGATGCACAACAGGCAAGAAACACGGACACAGTTGCTAGCTACAACTGATTTGTATCCATTTCAAGTGTGAAGAACTGATATCAAAATCATAAATAAAATGATCTTAAAATATAATGAATATGGATGAAATTCGGTAAACTGACAGCTCATTCACTTAATATTGATACATGGATGTTTACCTAGGAGTGGTATGGTGATGGTTCGCTTGTCGTAAACTTCAGGGCTTTCAGCTGGTATGTTGGATCGTTGCGTTTGTTTGGAGCATCGTCTAGGGATTGTTATCGTCTCTCCAAGCTCCTCAGCTATCTTCTCTGCCTGCCTAAACCACGTGATATGGTAACTATCCACGTTCTCTTGAAAATTGTTAATCTTGCCCATCACTGCTGCAACCTCTTTTTAACAGCAAGGTCTATATCAAGTGACCTTCCTACAATGTAATGTCTCACAATGTTAAGAACAACCATTCATCAGACAGAATGAGGAGTTAAGTAACCAATAGTTGTGTATGGTGAGCTAGAGAACGATATGAGTTGAAACTAGGCACAGACAAATACAATTAGAACCAAAGCATCGCAGTGTTTTAAATGACGAACTAAAGTTACCTTGGAGCTTTAGGCACAGTGGGTTTGTCACACCGATAACAAGACGGGAGATCAACATAGAGACGATGAAAGTTGGTTTAGTCAGGCTGTTAATGACTGTCTGTGCTTGTCCGCAGCTGTCTTTGCAACGCACATCTTTGGTCATGTACTGTGACCCTTCCACGAAATACGGCAATAAATCCATCGTCGCTTCTAAAGCGTCATATCTGCATAAACAATTTATAGACAGCTTGTAATGTAACTATTACAAATTCTTTTTTGACAGTCGAATCCTGAAATTCAATTGCACTAGATTTGATCAGATTAGCATTGGAGGAAAAACCGACTTCAACACTTATCTGAATTTATTACAGCTTCCTGTATAGTAAATAAAATTGCTATGATGTCAAACGTTGTACACGTTCCCTCTCAGTCCAGCGTGTATTTTAGAGTGAATGCATCTTTTTTGTGAGTATTTTCCTAAATCTCTAATTATCTTATCGAGCACATCAGTCCGTTTTGAACTTCCCTTGAAGAAGTTAGCGAGTTCTGACTGTACTTGCCAGATTAGACTTACAAATATATTCAGAGAAAATAAATATTGATCAAAACTGAAGACACAAAGATTAAACAAAAACCCACTCTACTGCACCGATGCATTTGCAAATGCATGGCATTGATTCATGAACACTACATAGCATTGGTAATTGCTTATCTACCTGGAACAAGTAGATCAAAAATTGACCTACAAATTGCTGGAATAACGAGATCGAGACATTGGCTTTAACAGTGCTGATACCGGGCAAGTTTGTACTTCCTGGTAATAGTGGCAGCGCATATTTGAAGCAGCATCATAAGCTTGTCCACGGCAATACGCCATGTTAATACGACTTTGCTTCATTTCTTGCAGAATAACCTTGGGATATTTCTTCTCCTGTCAGCAAAAAGGTAATAATTGGAACAATACTTCAGCCATCAGAGTACCCACATTCCAGTGTTCAATGTGATAAGCCTCTGTTAGTGGTAAGCTTTGACACATCAATGTTTAATTTAACTTGACCATAGTATGGAACCCTTACATCAGGTGTGCATCCCAGAAGTGAAACAATCATGTTATCGAAATAAATATTTGACGTCATTTACATTAGCATGGCAATAATGTGATCTCTGCCATTTATAAAGCATGGTAAATTACCTACCTGGAAGGCTATCCATCTTTGCAAACTTAAGGAACCGTTCTTGAGTTGTATCATCATGAAGGTATCTAACAGCAAGGCACCTCTGCTCAGCAGTACTACAATTGTGGTTTCATCGACGATTATAGTGAATGGAGAGTTGTTCACTTTGTTCGAAATGTCCTCCATAACCTGAGAAGCCATAGCGGCGAGGAGTTCATTTTGTGTTGATGGAAAGAGAAACTTTGCACGCTGATGAACAACTTTTGTGACCTTTTTGTCTCCAGCGTCAACACATTGTTTTATCAGCTGTATAAAGTTACCTTAGTTATTGTCACCCACACCAATCTCCTCACCATTGTCCACCTTGACGATTGCGAGTTGATCGCCATTTAGCCGCTCATTCTTGTGTCTACAAAGGGCAATGTTTTGCTTCGCACATGCAATTAGACACTTGGAGACACTGTGAAGCCTATCACTCATAATATAGAACTCCTTAGTGTTACCCTTCACCTGCTGACAAATGTTTGGTACACATCCTTGGGCGATAGCTGTAAATGATTTGGCTCTCTTCACTCCATCAAGATGGTAAGCAGCTTTGTCTCGTTCCGCGAGGCTCTTTACCCGGCTATAGGCTATGAAGGGAGAGGCAGTGAGGGCTCTCACAACTCTAGGTTGACTGGCTGAAGTGCAAAACAGCTTGCAGACAATCCATGAAGACCCTGCGTTGCCCGTAAAAAGCCAGTTATACTTTTGGTCAAGTAAGTATTAAACTTAACTGGTCTTCTTTTGCCGGTCTTGCAGACATCTACCAGGGCAATGGTTTGCACTCGTCGTCTAAGACTGGACGATGGCAGCTGCTGTTTTACGGCAGTTGTGGGATGTTGTGTGGGAGATGGGAGCTCCAGCTCTCTCAGTATATCATACAGCTCTACAAACAGAGGGAATATAGTGCAATGCAGATGTGGCTGAATGAATCAATGTGTTGGATGTGGTACATAGTTGTCCAGAGCATCAGTCAAATTCATGCCTCCAACATGAGTAGTTTTTATTTATTGAGCTCACAACATATTGATCATAAATCAATTGTTTATTGCAACATGCAACTGTTGAGCTAAGGAACGAACCGACAAACGCTATCCTACCTACCTGTATCGGAGTGTTTTTCTGAATCCTGTAGTTGGCTCCCTGTAGTAGCAACAAAATTGGGAAATATGGCCAATGCGGTGCCTGGAAATGCACTCTAAAGTTTGCATATGGATGTAACTTAAAGATGAAATCATCTAAAAAATTATTGGGAAATGACTAAATTTATTTGCTTAGCAAGACAAACCACCTTCATGATCTTCGAATTTATCCTGGATGTTTTGGAGGCCAAAGTAATTTAATCTCTGAAGAAAGCGCTTCGGCTATTGCAAAAAGACATATTTTAAACGTAGTAATTTTATTATTACAAGTAGCATAACCACATCATTTTGGATTGATATTAGGCTCCCAATAATTATGTTAAAAACCAAATAATCAACTATCTACATTTCACTGACTTCTCTGTCTGTATTTACAACCAACTCATGAGCTTTACTTTCCACTGCATCTGCTCATCAAGGCAGCTTGATTCAATTACGTTTTAGGTTTCAGAGGCTCAGACGCTGGCTTGCTCTTGTCAGCTGCTACAATACAAAATGAAAAGTGTGAGACGTCATTGTGGATGGTCTATTATTTTTTGTTGTTATTATCAATCTACATCATTCATAAATAATAATCCATCATAACCAAAATATACTGCTGAATGTCTATCGGTCATTTCAGCTTATTTTATATTATTCTTATAATAGTTCAAAATGTTGTGATTGTCAAAATTTACATTGCTGCTCACCTGTTTTTTTTTTGGAGTGGCATTGTAGATTGTGTTCCAGAGAATGGCTGATAAATTTATTATCTATCATTTCATAAAAAAGAATATCGGTACACAGGCTAACCAGTCTCTCCAGGGGGAGATTAAAAGCGCATTTACTTTTAAATTGTACAATCAATAGCACATAACTTTTACTTGATTGAGCTGTAAAAACTAGAAATAGCTCTAGTTTTTTTTTATCTTCTCACGGAGTCTCCCTAGAGTACCCCTGGTGACACCCAGAATGGCATATATGTGGCATCCATGTCTCATAAGGTGATGTTACTTATGTTTCTGATGAAAAAGTGGAGACATCTCCATAAAAAATTAAATTTGTTAAATTATTATTATATCATGGTTGTGTGATGGTATACGTGCCCAGTGACCAGCAAATAAAGTTAATCAGGTTTGATAACTGGAAGTGCAAGGTTTTTCTTAACAACGTGTTGATGTTGGTTTTGTAATATATATAGAACCGCTTCATAATATTTTTTTAAAAAAAACCTAATTTTTGTTTCATCTACTTGCAATCGTCATGTATATATAAAGCTGCTTCACACAACTTGCAAAAAGATGAAATATGTTTTTGCCTACTTCGTAATTTCTCATTAGATCCATATGGTGTTTCCAAGTACTTAAATGCGCATTGTGGCAATGTCTATCATTTGTTTTTGGCACAATTACCAAGTGTACAGCGTATTCGAGGTGCATGGAAATATATTAGGCTTGAAACCATACAACAGAAAATTTATTGCACATCAACGAACATGTTATATGATATAAATACTAAATCCAGTTCGGCTCCAGGTGATCAAAGGAAAGAGCGAAAAATAATTTAAAATATGCAAATGAACAATACAACAGGAGCAGATGCCTATCAAAATATTTGACCAGCGTACGATATGGATTGCAGCAGAATTGTTGATCCTATGTTAAGTATGTAAGTGATCCACTAGCCGCAGAGTCCAGCTAGACATGGGTGTCCACTTGTGCAGTGAAGACTGTTGGTTAACAGAAAACAAATACATCACCATAGTGTGTAGCACTTATTGTGTTAATGAAAAGTACTACAACTCATTGCCTGCTCAAACTACATCACTGACGCTTACTTGTAAATTAACGAGCCACTCTATGTAGCTTTGTAGAGCACAGTTTTGTTAGAGATTCATTGTAGTGACAATGATTTGGACATTACCCGAGCTGGCCAGTGAGTGGTCAATGGTGACAAGAACACTCCCCGGAACACTTAGTCGCTGCCGTCATCCCTCAGCCCTCATCCTTTTGTGATGGCCAATTTCAGAGATAGAAAGAAGCAAAGTTTCTCATCACTATTAAAGTGCACCCCATTGTTGCCGATGTGTCAGTGTAAACGATCATGGGCCTAGTAATAGAGATGCCAGTAATAGAGATGGGGTATGCACTTCAATCTATTTCTCAAATGACAGTTGAATTGGCGGGCAGCAGCATAAAAGGCTTTAGCACTCTACCTCGTGGTTTTGGCCTGTCCACCGCTGAGCAGTGTATAATAGTGTATAATAACCGTTTAATTATTCATTTCATTTACCTAATAATTACAGTAGTAACTATGACTATTATAACTGCATCAAAATGATTGTGCTGCTAGCTTAAAGCTCTACAGTAGCTTCTCCAGCAACGTCCTAAAATGAAAAACATTTTAGTTTTCATAATGATCACTGCTTTCAACAGTCACTGTCGCCATGGCTTTCTAGGCCTGAAAATATTAATTATGTTTGTGTGATGGCCATGATATATTTTTACAACTCTGGGTATTGCAAAAGGAAGGTTATTTGTTGTTACCAAGAAGTGGTAAATCAATGATCAACATACAATGCTTAACTGAGCCAACAACATGTTATTGCTGGTATTCGTTTTAACAATTACTTTATAATTAATGTCCAAGCAAGCTCAATAATGTGTTGTTCAACAGATTTATTGAAGTCAAAAATCTTACCACTGTCATTCGATTGCTGTCTGTATTGCATGGTTTTTGGTAATAATTCGTTTTCGGTCACATCACGACCAATTATTAATAGATTAACTGTGACCTTTTTCGAATGAATTATACCATGGCCACTTTTCTTTGATGATGTCGCCTACAAAATCTTATAAAACGATGCTTGTTCCACAGCGCAGAGCGGCCAGCATCCAATTGCGTTCTCATTATTTCATGACGCGAGTTGCAAGGAACTATATAATGCAAAGTATTAGTGTGCCATCCCTTCCTAAGGGATATTTGGCATCTTGAGGGTCCACCATAACGTAAAACAAACTGAATATGGCCTGTTCATCATGTAATTTATAAAATTATTTGTCATGGTATATATATACAGAGTGTAAAAATAGACAAGTGCGACTGTCGTTTTCGCGTTTTGGTTATTCCCGACCCAAAAACAGTCTTTCCACCCATGTGGCAAAATCATTTTCACATTATTTTCATAAATTACAGAAAATAAATACTATGGTTGAAGCATGCTAGCTAATAATGAATTATTGCAGAAAGTATCTTGTGCAGATACCTAAAGTATAACAACTATTGCTATTTTAAACTTAATATCTTACAAATTCAATGGCTTCAGTCTATGTATTTCTCTAAAGGGGGGGGGGGATAAATATTATGCAGAAAATTTTTTTTAGAAAACCCTTTTTGCCCAGTTGATTTTGTTGAACTTGCTTCTTAATTCTTGGAAAATTTGAAATTTGATTCGCTCAATACTTTGAAGCATAAATGTGAACTCTTCATGTTGCAAATCGTTACATAGAGTTTTATTTACTATTGCTTTTATTTCATCAGCTCAATTAAAAATATAATGCTTTGTTTTTTTTTTACACAAATAACAATAGGTGTGGAGGGTACCTACAGTCAAAGCAAGGAGCCATATCTTGATTTGAAGTTCAAGAAGTTTCAGTGCAGCTTGATGCAGTAAACATTAAACAGCGGACAGTCAAGGCATTGCCATGATGCTAAAAATAGTTTACACCGTGCAGTTGAACAAATAAATCATAGGGATTGCTGAGTTTAAAAAAGTTTGCTTCAATGTCTAGCTTGAAGATTTGATATTTTATTTTCAGAAAGCAGTCCCTCCATTGACTGATGGAAGGAATGCTGAACTACCCGCAAAAATGTTAGCAGTCTCTTGAATTCAATAAAAACACTTATGTAGTTTGCCAACTTTCAAAATACCAAATAAAACCAGATTTATTACAGATAGAGCATTTCATGACCTTAGAAACTGAACTACTATTGATAAGCCAAAAAATGGCAACGTTCTTTTTGACAAACTTTTCTGTGAGAGTACGGAAATCTTTGGCCATATTAGTTTATTTCTAGACTTTAGAACAACTGTTCTTTTGTTCCTAATTTGAGATTAGTTTTGTTTTTTGTATAAGTTTTGTGTCTTTTGCAGCTATTACCTGAAAACGTATAACAACGTTACATTTGCCAGAATGCCAGTAGGAATTGTTTTGCCCACAACATTGTTTTATCTGACAGCTTCTAGCTGTAATGAAAAGATATTTTGCTCAACAACACAGGCGTCTCCCTCATGTAAGTATATGCTCTAGGGAAACACCTCGATTTACTCATCATGTTTTTTAGTTTCCAACACAAAACGTTAAAAGAGTATCCGCATAGATTAAAGGAAAAGCAAAACTGTACGACTGCTATTGTACTGTTTGTTGCCTTCAATTTTTTAGATTCTTGGTTATTTTGAGTCAATCGCCTCACAATCATTTCAACTTTCTTATTAATGTTTATCATGGCACATAACTTGTGTGTTTTGCATTTCAAAATTTCTGAAATCTATCCATGGTGTCAAAGTTTTAAAAATGTTTTGATTTTTTAATGGTCTTTTCCCAATTGATTAACAAAAGTCCTTTTTATTATTAAAAATCAGTTTTGAGGCTTAATCCAACAAATGACTCTCTGCTTAAATAACTGGTTACCCACTGTCTCACATTTGTGAAAATTTTGTAAGAAAGTTTGATTTGCGAGTAATGCACCCCGCCAACATGAAAAAAACTTCAAAAAACATTTATCAGAATTGCTACTGTTTAAACTAATTCAAAATAGTTTCAATATATGTAAGTAGTTCACGCTAATCTTGAAAATTTCTTACCATTTGCACTTTTTCAAGTCACTTTAATTGTTTTAAAACTCTAAGAAGTTTTTGAATCACATGGAGATTTAGACAGTTTTCATGAATTTTACTAAGAAAATATAGTTTTAAGTAAAATCCCATCGCTACAAATGGCTGATATTTAGCTATGAACAAACAAGCAAACATGAAGCTCATTGTGAGGTGCAGTCGTTTAGGCCATTTAGTGCATTTACTCAAATACTTTCAATGCACAAAAAGCGCTAATAAGTGTTTGTACTACTTTAAAACTGCTCATATGCTACTGAAATCTGAATGAGCCATCACAAATTTTGAGGATATGGCTGGTTTTCATGTATTTGAAAGCTGTTAATTTTACAAAATGCAACCTTCAGAGTTTACGTAATACGTGATAAAGTAATGACAGCTAGCTAAAACACATTTTAACCAAATTAAATCTATCTCGTAGAATGGCCCTGTTTTCTTTTGCGTCAGAAAAATGCGGTGTTTTTGTTTATAGAATATTTCAAAGTAATATTAGGAAAAATTGGGATTCGTATTTTGTTGTCACAATCCATCACTCGATCTCAAAGACTTCATCTTTTGGTCTAAACAGGAGAAGGCCGAAAAAGACGTTGGGATGAGGATGAAGTGGAAAAGTTTTCAGCAATTGCTAAGCCCTTGCTGCAAGAGAGAAAACCCATCGGATAATCTATGAAAGAGTTGCAGCAACTGCTGCCGAGTCAAACAGCAGCACAGATACGAACCAGATATAGCACCTTGCTGCTAAAAAAGCAATAGATTTTTTATTGCTGTTCTTACTGCACTTTGTTAATGTACCGATTTATGTTACTAGACTGAACATTATAACTGTACGGGCTAACTTTTCTTGTTTGGGACACCTTTATAAATTAGCAAAGCCGGTTTATGGACTCAATTAAAAAATTCTTCAGCAATATTCTAATTTATTTAACTGTTAGTAATAGAATTTTTAGAGGAGCAAGTTCATTCAGGCTGCAAGTTGGTCTTCAAGAAAGTCCTTAATAAACACGTGAAAACTTGTTGCGAGGGGAGTTTGATCATCATTTCTCCAATTTTTCTGACAATAAAACAGTGGAAATTATGAGCAATAAAACGGCAAAACTTGATATTGTTTTGTGTGTGAACCTTAACAACATAAAGTTTTATAAGTGTAACAGCTACTCCTTTCTTTCTCCTTCTCAAGAAACGAAAGCTTAGAACAATAAACCGTTAATTTTTATGTGAGTTCAATTTTGCCTTTGAAAATCAACAGGAAGAATGTGACTCAACTCGGAGTTGCTTCAACAACCAACATATGTAGGGCAACTCCAGCGTACAAACTTAGTTGTTCAAACCATAATAAGAGGCTGAAAAACGTATACTAGTGCAACCTACAGTTGGAAAGCCAATGTTCATGAAATTGAGAGTCATCTTTCCATGAGTGAAAAAAATGCATTTTTGAAAATTTGACCAATCTCCATAACGGCTCATTTTGAATCTGTTTCGATGATTTTTGTGCAGGCCTCCTATTGGCAGCCTCCTATAATCCCACCACCTCCTATTAGGGTTTTATATATAGTGTACGCCTCCTACTGGACCGTAGTTGCTTCTATATATATACATATATATGTATATACATATTATACATACTATACATAATTAATGTATTATTATTATATATGTAAACACAATACTAATCAACAACAACAGTCATCAATGACTAATGATATATATATAAATAAAATATTATAATTATTATTATTGATAAAGATTATTGCTACTACCCCATCCAGCATCACTAATTTTCCATTCATCTTTACTGCTAGATGCATATTGATGATTTCTAATAATTTTATATTTTTATCATCATAATAATTGAGAATGATGGTGATTGTGATGGGGATTGACAAAATTTAACATTGCTGCTGCCTGCTTGATTTTTTTGGCAGCATTGTAGATTGTGTTCCAGAGAATCGCTGATAATTGTATTACTAGTTTCTGATAGCAAAAAAGTACCAGTACACAGGCTAGCCAGCCTCTTCAATGGGAGGTTGGAAACGCGTTTACCTCTAAATGCTAGAGAAACTCACACTAGCACACAACTCCTACTGCATGAGCTGGAATAACTAAAAATAGTTATTTTTTCATCTTGCATATTGGGCTCTGCAAGGCCCCTCCGAGCTTTCCTGGTAACGCCCATGTCGGAAAAGGTGAATTCTATTTCCGAGCAGTTCATGGCGGTTCACTTAAATTGTGGATGAAAGTAGGAGAAAACTCCAAGTAAATAATGCAAGCATTTTATTTATAGTAATATGGTCGTGTAACTGTTTACCCAGTGACCAGCAAATGAAGTTGCTCAGGTTTGATAGCTGCATGGGCAAGGTTTTTTGTTAATAATGTTTTGTTGCTCGTTTTTCAATACATAGACAATAGTTTCATAATATTTTTTTAAGCACAATTTAGTTTTTGGTTCTATCTACTTGCAACCATCATGTATATGTAAAGCTGCTTCACAAAGCTCGCAAATTTATGTTTTTCTCCACTTAATAATTTCTAATTAAATGTATGTTTCCAAGAGCCTAAATACTCATTATCGCAATGTTTATCATTTTTTTATACATGTTTCATGCCGCAATGACCAAGTGCACAGCTTTTTCGAGTTGCATGAAACTATTTTACGTTTGAAACCATACAACAGAAGATTTATTGCACATGAACAGATATGATATATAATATAATTGCAAAACAAAAATAATATAAAATATACAATAAAACATAAAAAAAATCTGATAAGCATATTATGTAGGTTTTTTGCCGGCAGCAGAGTCTAGCCATTTGTGCATTGAAGACTGTCTGTAAAGAGAAAATAAATACATCACCATACACATGTGTGTAGCACTTATTGTGTTAATGAAAAGTACTACAACTCATTGTCAGTACAAACTATATCACTGACTGTTACCTGTAAATTAAGGAGCCACTCCATGTAGCATCGAGAAGCACAGTTCAGATAGTGGTTCATTGTAATGACAATGATTCAGGATTTATCCGCAGCTGGCAGATGACTGGTCAGTGATGACAGGAACACGCCCTAGGACACTTAACCGCCGCCCTTTTGCATGCATGTGGCACGCCAATTCTTATGATTGTCAATTTCAGAGATAGAAAGAAGCGACGTTCCCCGTCACTATTAAAGTGCACACCATCATAGCCGATGTGTCTGTCTAAGCGATCATATGCCCAATAATAGTGATGGGGTACGTACTTCAATCTATCTCTCAAATGGCAGTTAAATTCGCGCGCAGCGGCATGGAAGGCTTTGGCACTCATGCCCCATGGCTTTTTCCTGTCAACCACTGAGCAATATATCACAATGCTGGCGGGCGGCATTTTTATACTTTTTTATCTACTAATCTGCCAACTGTGATGGTGTGAAGTCAGTAAATCCCAAATCATTGCCACCACAATGAACCACTACTACATCTTGGTGTGTTGGCAACTGTAAATAATATATTTTATCACGCTGCACAAGACAATTCACTTAACATTTCTAGTAGCTAGTAATATATGTGTCTGTGTGTATAAGGTTGTGGTTAACCATCCTACTTCGTTGCTGCAAAATATTTATCAACCTAATCAAACTACAATCACTGCCATATTCCTCAATATAAGCAATGAAACTCATACTCACTGGAGATGTGGCAAGTTTTGCCCCTGGCACTCCGAATAATGCTATGATTGTATTCGGTATTTTCCATGAAAGCCTCTGTAAATAATGAATGCAACAGTAACCTCACAAATAGTATGACCACATTATTTATTAAAAAACAACCAACTTCATTGAGCTCATTAAATGATACAGTTGTGCTACATATAGTTTATACTGCACTTACATTGTTACTGATAGGATCACTTAACCTGTTCACCAAACTGTGGCCACAGATGGCAACTTTTACTTGTGCAGGCATCTACAAGATAAAGATTTTATTCCTTGAGCCTAACTTGTCTGTAAAAAACCCACAATACAGCCAATTTGTATAGAGCAAAGACAAACATAAAAAATATGTGTACGACATCAATCAACTGTTGTGATTATCGGCCAAAATTATACAGAAACGCATTCATTTTGTGCTAACCATTGTACCCAAAATCACTATATAGAGCTGCTAACATTTAAAACAGTGCACGTATAGAGAGGAATGGGTTCTGTGTCTTTCTGCATCTAAAATTTCATGCTCAGGTTTGTTACAGATACTGTTCTCTAATGAAATACTCTCTGCTACAATTGAGAATAAAGTCTATGAAAGTCATCTAACAAATATTGGCATTCATGACAACCAAAAACAGTTTAACAAAGTTTAAATAAAAACAATAGCAGGGATGATTTCTAAAAATCTATTTACGTAAACTGGTGTGTTTTGTATGATAGGCAATGAAGTAACAAAAACAACTTTTGCTGGCAGCTCTTACCTGAATGATAGTTGAGCAATAAATGAACCGATCCAGTGGCCTGCACAGGTTTTATGTCTTGTGGGCGGGTCCAAAGCCCTTGTACCTAACATAGCCGTTTAATAATGGGCTAATACAGCAAACTAGCTTTAGACATTTCAACAAATTATTGTGAATTTTGGTAAGACCATCATCATTACCGTTTAAATTTTTGGAATAGAACGAAGTCTTCGTTTGGTCACATTTTCTGTCATACTCAATTTCAACATTATCTGTACTTTGTATGGGGTAGGGGTGATACATCAGAGCACAAGCGGGTCCAATCTACTGGTCTGGCGGTGGGGGGAATAACTAATTATTAAAGGGAGTGGTAGCAGTATTATAATAATAATAACAATAATAATACTACTCCTACTATTACTAATTATACCTACCTACTACTACAACTAGCTAGCTAAGTAGTAGTAGTGGTGGTAGTAGGTAGTGGTAGTAGTAATGGTATTATTATTAATTATTTTTAAAATAATCATACACTGAAATCCACCAACCTCCAGGCCAGTAGATTGGGGCTGCCTGTGCTCCACAGGTGAAATAAATGGCAAAAAAATAATATTCTTTTGTAGAGACAACAACAAACACTGTTCCGAACACATAATAATGATGATGACAATGACGACGACGATGATGATAATAATAATAATATCAACAACGAATCAATTATAATAATAATGATGGTAATAATAAATATTATTATTATTAGTAGTAATATATGAGCAGATCTCCCTACCAAGTGTTTTTTTGTGGGGTCATTATCTGGGGTTATGCAATGGGTTACGGCGTTGGATGAATTCGCCGAGTTTATATTGTATTTTACTTGAGGGGTACTTGAGTGGCATTTGAATGGCATTTAAGTGGCATTCGAGTTTTGATTATTATTTTACCTAATTTGAACTTATATGGTATATAGATTTTGAATGTATGGCATTTAAGTTATGAAAATTTTTTACATAATTGTATACATAATTATAACTCATAGGATGTCTAGATTTTGAATGTGAGGCATTTAAGGTTTGATAATTTTTTGTAATTCCGAGTCATACGATATCTTGAGAGAGAGGAGAGAGAGGAAATATATCTACATTGAATAAATACAGTGATTAAAAATGAAAGAATATGTGAATATATACATTTATTGTGTAATAAGTAGGGAAAATCTCATATAATATAGCTAGAGTCAGTAAATACTAAGTTACTGAAGTTTTTAGATATTTCAACTGGATAAAAAAGTACAGTCACTCGTATAATGCTTAGGATAGGAAGATCTTCAAATGTTTTGCAAAACCGAAGATCTTCAAATGTTTTGCAAAACCGGAACTTTTGGTGAGTTAATCACCTGAGAACCTTTAGACTTTTCTATGAATTATTATATGATTATATAGACTTATTGTATAATAAGTAGGGAAAATCTTTCCATATAATATAGTTAGAGTCGGTAAATAGTAAGTAATACAAAACAGTACAACTTGTAATGTCAATGAATACAGGCTTTTTTTATTCATTCATTATCCGCTTGAGACTACCTGTTGTCAGCATTTGATATTGAGTTTACATACCATCAACACCAAGTGGTTCATCAAAATCTTGTAATTCGTTTTCTAGGAATTCCTTAAGAACTTCATCCTCATTATTCGTTTTTGTTAGCACCTCATTGGAACTTGTTTGTGCGCAATATTGCTCCCAATCACTAGCGTTGGTTGAAGAAATGAAGACAACATTGTGGTATGGAATAGGATTTCCATTCTTACTCTGTTTTTTTCCTTTGTAAATCATCACACCAGGTGCACATCTTTTAGCTTCCTCGTTATATCTGATTGGTAGTAAAAGCGTTCTCGTCTCTCTTTTTCCATTCTTTTCAGTGACATAGCGAATGCAATTTACAATGGATTCTTCTCCATTGAATCGGAAAGGAATGAATCTTTCTACAACTTCGATGTAAGCAAAAATGGAACAATCTTTGAAATTACTGAGATACTCGATGTCGTAAGCGAGTTTGAGTTCTTCTTCACTCATTTTTCTCAGTTTTTCAGCTTCAGCAGTCGCTTCCATTGTGGTTAATCGTTTTGTACTGATACGTTTGACATTGTAGTAAGTAGTATCTGGTTTTTTTGAGTTTTCCATCTCACCCAAGTACAAAATGTTGAAAGGTAATGGGTAGTTATCGACATTGAAGCTTTCAACTACTCTACTTGGACAAACGACTTTCTGAAAATTCGCTCCAGTTGAATTATCAAGATAAGTGAGAATGTAGTAGTTTCCGTATGCACCAGTACTCTGCTCAATAGAAACGATTTGCAAAACTGATGGAACAGGAAGTGATGCTAGTGTAAGAAACCCTCCAATCTTTTTCAAATCACACGTCTTCCATTTTTGGAGAGATTTGGCCATCTGGAGAGCTCTGTCAGCATCAGTGAGCAATTCTTTTTGTTCCATATTGTTTGATGTTGTGGGTAAAACCAGTTTTGGAAGAGCTCGTTTCTTTATCGCTGCTTCTTTTGTGACAGAGTTAGAGTTTTTTCTTTTGGGTGTTTTGAACGTTTTTTGTTTGTTTTCGATTGGCTTTAAATCCGTGTAAGAAGCAGAAAAATCCTCCATAGTGTTCTAAAAAAGAAAGAAATAACATATAATTCAGCTTTTCATGTGGAACTAAAAGATTATTTATTTCATACTTTACATTATAGCTAAACTAATTTTGATCTTTGTTAGGTAGGGAATAATAAGTTTTAAATTTTACCTTTTATAAAGAGAAAGTTTCTAGTAGTTGCAATGGAAAGTGTAGTAGATGTTGCTCCTCTGATCACTGTTGTAGAACTGGATACTTTCTGTGTGAAAACAGTGGCTCTTAAATAGCTAAAGTTGCACTGGTTGAACTCTATGAATAACAACCTTCTTTATAATATAACTATGATTCAGAATTTTGTCCACTCGAAAACCAATGCTTTCGCGGGAATAAATAATTTATTTTCACGCGAATAGAAACTGTTGCTTTCGTGGGAATACAAATTTTATTTTCACGCGGATACAAACCAATGCTTTCGCGGGAATAAAAACTTTATTTTCACGCGAATGGAAACAGTTGTTTTCGCGGGAATAAATACTTTATTTTCACGCGAATGGAAACCGTTGTTTTCGCGGGAATAAATAATTTATTTTCACGCGAATAGAAACTGTTGCTTTCGCGGGAATACAAATTTTATTTTCACGCGGATACAAACCAATGCTTTCGCGGGAATAAATACTTTATTTTCACGCGAATGGAAATAGTTGTTTTCGCGGGAATAAATAATTTATTTTCACGCGAATACAAACTGTTGCTTTCGCGGGAATACAAATTTTATTTTCACGCGGATACAAACCAATGCTTTCGCGGGAATAAATACTTTATTTTCACGCGAATGGAAACCGTTGTTTTCGCGGGAATAAATAATTTATTTTCACGCGAATACAAACTGTTGCTTTCGCGGGAATACAAATTTTATTTTCACGCGGATACAAACCAATGCTTTCGCGGGAATAAAGACTTTATTTTCACGCGAATAGAAACTGTTGCTTTCGCGGGAATACAAATTTTATTTTCATGCGGATACAATCCAACGCTTTCGCGGGAATAAAGACTTTATTTTCACGCGAATGGAAACAGTTGTTTTCGCGGGAATAAATAATTTATTTTCACACGAATACAAACTGTTGCTTTCGCGGGAATACAAATTTTATTTTCACGCGGATACAAACCAATGCTTTTGCATGAAAGTATTTATTCCCGCGAAAACAACAGTTTCCATTCGCGTGAAAATAAAGTATTTATTCCCGCGAAAGCATTGGTTTGTATCCGCGTGAAAATAAAATTTGTATTCCCGCGAAAGCAACAGTTTCTATTCGCGTGAAAATAAATTATTTATTCCCGCGAAAACAACGGTTTCCATTCGCGTGAAAATAAAGTATTTATTCCCGCGAAAACATTGGTTTGTATCCGCGTGAAAATAAAGTTTGTATTCCCGCGAAGGCAACAGTTTGTATTCGCGTGAAAATAAATTATTTATTCCCGCGAAAACAACGGTTTCCATTCGCGTGAAAATAAAGTATTTATTCCCGCGAAAGCATTGGTTTGTATCCGCGTGGAAATAAAATTTGTATTCCCGCGAAAGCAACAGTTTCTATTCGCGTGAAAATAAATCATTTATTCCCGCGAAAACAACGGTTTCCATTCGTGTGAAAATAAAGTATTTATTCCCGCGAAAACATTGGTTTGTATCCGCGTGAAAATAAAATTTGTATTCCCGCGAAAGCAACAGTTTGTATTCGCGTGAAAATAAATTATTTATTCTCGCGAAAACAACGGTTTCCATTCGCGTGAAAATAAAGTATTTATTCCCGCGAAAGCATTGGTTTGTATCCGCGTGAAAATTAAATTTGTATTCCCGCGAAAGCAACAGTTTCTATTCGCGTGAAAATAAATTATTTATTCCCGCGAAAACAACTATTTCCATTTGCATGAAAATAAAGTCTTTATTCCCGCGAAAACATTGGTTTGTATCCGCGTGAAAATAAAATTTGTATTCCCGCGAAAGCAACAGTTTCTATTCGCGTGAAAATAAATGATTTATTCCCGCGAAAACAACAGTTTCCATTCGCGTGAAAATAAAGTATTTATTCCCGCGAAAACAAATGTTTCCATTCGCGTGAAAATAAAGTTTTTATTCCCGCGAAAGCATTGGTTTGTATCCGCGTGAAAATAAAATTTGTATTCCCGCGAAAGCAACAGTTTCTATTCGCGTGAAAATAAATTATTTATTCCCGCGAAAGCATTGGTTTTCGCGTGGACAAAATTCTGATTCATAGTTATATTATAAAGAAGGTTGGTATTCATAGAGTTCAACCAGTGCAGCTTTACCTATTTAAGAGCCACTGTTTTCACACAGAAAGCATCCAGTTCTACAACAGTGATTGGAGGAGCAACATCTACTACTACATCCACTAACTATTAAAAGTTTTTCTGTGTGAATTTGAAACTTTTCATTGAAGCTAAGACTTAATTATCCGCCTTAATTATCTCACTTAAGTTTTTGTCTACTTAAAAAGTAATGCTTTCACATAATAAATCACTCGTTCTAACAACAGTAACTGAAGCCTCAACATCTACTATATAATATACCAACTGACTACTAGGAGTTTTATTCACAAGGTAAAATTTATTAGCTGAGACATTTAACTTACCTTTTTATGTACTATTGTCACTTCTATTAAAAAGTAATGATTTTATTGTTATTATAGTGCTATGGAAACAGAAGAGGATGATACTGATGTAGACATACATAAGGAATGGGAATGGCTCATGAAAAATCAAAATGATATCGGTTTTTCAAACGCTGATAATGAATACATGAATGATGAATGCAATGCTGAATATGAAAATGAAATGGAGATGGAACTTGAAAATGCTTTTCAAGACAAACCTTCGACTTTTCAAGTTTCAGCAACTACTGAAAATACAATAGCCTTTGATAAGCAGTAAGTTTTTAAAATCCTAAATTAATAACATTAGTAGAGTAATTTTTTGCTTTTTTCTTATACTCATCTCATGAATCAGCAAAAATAATGCGTTATCTCTTTATTGTAGACAGGACTCAGAATATCAGAAAATTAATGTAAAAGAGGGAGTTGGGAATTCATGTCATAGTACACAGTAAGTTTTTAAAAACTTAACTAATAATAATGTTTGAGTCTTTTTTCCTAATTCCATTTTAAAAATTAATTGATAATGGTGTTTAAGTCATTTTTTTCTTCTGTTACATTTTATATAAAATGTATGTGAATGTTTTATAGAACAACTATTATGTGTTAACATTTCTATTGTAGACAAAGTTTAAATTATCGGGAGGAGAATGTAGAAGAAAAAAACCCTGAAATTTCCCCCAATTGGAAATAGTTAGAAGAAAATCTCATTTGTTTTCGTTTACCCGATGAAACAATCAATCAAATAGGCTTTGGTGCTGAGCCTTCACCACCAAAGACTAGCATAATAGCTCAAGATATAGAGCCGGTTGTGGAGGAGATAGTTGAAGAAATGAGAATGATCCAATGATAGAAAATGAAGAAGAAGAAGAAGAAGAAGAAGAAGAAGAAGAAGAAGAAGAAGAAGAAGAAGAAGAAGAAGAAGAAGAGGAAGAAGCACAAGAGGAAGAACAAGAAGAAGAAATGGAAGATTTAAATTTTGAAAGACCTACCCAAGCATCAACCCTAGGTATTGTTGATGATAGCACAGCTCCAACTTTTCAAGATGAAGAATGGGATGATTTGATAGCTAGATATTGGGGAGCTATGAAAACGAAACATAGAGCTGGAAAAGTCATAGAACTTTTAAATGTAAGACTTTGGGATGGGATTCCAAGAGACCAAGCTGATACCTACCAAAATGACTATCATGATTCAAGAGTGTTAGAATTGCTAAAAAAAGTTTGGAGACAATTGAGCTCGAGAGCAAAAGTCAACTGTAGCGTAGGTTGTATACTAGAAAATAAAAATGATGGTGAACTCCAATACTTTCACTCATCATCAAACAATGCTACTGTATATCCAAAAGCTAAACTGATTGAAACTGAAGGAGATCTTGATGACTTCTTTGTTGATGTTATGGAGACTGATCATCGTACAAATAGCTTGAGACGGAGACCAAATACGACTTGGAGATTGATGTTGATCACAAACATTTCGTTTTATTTCTACAAACTACTCGGAATGGGAAAAGTTGGATCACCACCAGAGCATTTACCCTCTCACCTCCTTAACAACAGACACATACGAACCATGTTAAAAAACACAAAAGGAAAACGAATTACCGACAATCTTTGTTTTTTTAGATGTCTAGCATTACACAAAGAACTACAAAAAAAACGGTGGAATTGCAAAAGATCCGATAATTAAGGAGGTGAAGGAGTACCAACAACAATATCATAGTTTCATCTATGGTGATAGTGGTAAAAGGTGTGATGGGAAAGGAGTGACAGAAGCTGATTTATTGCTTTTGGAGCGAGCATTTCAACTGAAGATAACAGTGTTTTCTTTAAATGATGATATGACTTCAACAGTTATTTGGAATTCAAACTCCAGTTATAAGGAGAAACTATATTTGGATCTTTATATCAATCACTTCAGTCTTATTACAAACTTGGAAGGATATGTCAAAGCCTACAGATGTCCAACCTGTTCTACTTGTTATGATAGATTGGGGAATCTGAAAAGACACAGATGTTCAATCTCAGAGGCAACAACTATGCAGTTTTCTGGAGGACAATACAGCCCTACTGCTACAATATTCGACAAACTGAAGGTTCAATTCGGGATAGATATCGGGTCAGATGATTCCTTGAGATACTATCCATTTTTTGCAACATTTGACATAGAGTGTTTGTTACCTAATTGCGAAAAAGATCGAGATACAGACACAACCATTTACACGAATGAGCATAAACTTTTAAGTATTTCAATTTGTTCAAATGTACCAGGCTTCAACAACCCGCGTTGTATTGTCAATAATGGGGATGATGATGAATGCGTTGGAAAGTTCATTGAATACTTGGATGATATTAGTGAAGAATCATATAGCCGATTGGAAAAACAATTTTCACGAATCATAAAACAGATAGAAGGTGAATTACAACGACTGGAAGAAGCTGAAGAAAAGTTTCGTAGTGATTTTGAAAAAAATCGTTTCAGACGTAGAACAGGAGCTGAAAAAGTACTGGATGATTTGTACAGCTATATGAAAAAACTCCCTATTCTAGGTTTCAATTCACAGACTTACGATGTCAATGTGATGAAAGGAAAACTGCTTCAAAAATTGAAAGATGTCTCCGACACAGATTTTGATTTTGTTATAAAAAAAGGAACCAAGATGCCTGTTATCGGAATAGGATCTTTTTTGTTTTTAGATTGTACAAACTTCATCGCTCCTGGATATAGCTATGAAATGTATCTCAAAGCATACAAATGTGAAGCCGGAAAAGGATTTTTTCCTTATGAATGGATGAAAGACTTGGAACAACTTAATCAAGAACATCTACCTCCAAGAGAAGCTTTTTACAGTTCTTTAAAACAAAAGAATATCAGTGAAGAAGAGTACATAATTTGTCAAGAAGCATGGAAAAATAACGACATGAAGACAATGAGGGATTTTTTAAAATGGTACAACAACTTGGATGTAAAACCATTTGTTCAAGCGTTGGAAAGACAAAGATCAATCTACAGAGAGCATGGGATTGATATGTTAAAAGATGGTATATCTTTACCAGAATTAGCGATTCGATGGATGTTTAACAAAGCACCTCAACCACCCCCTCCATACCTCTCTACATACTTGAATTTTGATGAACTTGGTAACTCGTTTCGTCAGACTCTCCCAATTTGTCTGCTTGACAACTGCAATGCAGAACTTTATCCTCTAATAAAGAAAAATATAGTTGGTGGACCAAGTCTAGTGATGCATAGATATCACGAAAAAGGTATAACTAAAATTAGAGAACATTGGTTGGGAAAAGAAGCAAAGATTGTGATAGAATCTATGGAGTTGATGCAAATGCGCTCTATTTATGGTGTATGATGCAATCAATGCCTACTGGCTATCCTCGAAGAAGAAAAATCGAAAACTCCTTTGTCGCTGAACCAGTAAAATTTAGCAAGATAGCTCATAGCTGGTTACAGTTCCAAATGTTCTCAAAAAAAATCAATATCAGACATCAGCTCAATGGAGGAGAAGTTACTTTCGGACAGCGAGGATTACCAGTTGATGGTTTCTGTGTTGAAAATCGTCATGTCTTTCAATTCCACGGATGTTTTTGGCATGGACACGACTGCTCTTATAACAACGCTAAAGAACAAGAGCTTCAAGCTACTGGAAGAAAATCAAAAGCAGATCTGTTTAAAACTACGATGGAAAATGAAGAATATCTTCGAGCATTAGGTTACACTGTAATCTCGATTTGGGAGTGTGACTGGATGAAGCGTGTAAAAACTCATACAAATTTACAAAAATTTGTCAACACGTTTTACAATTCTTTCTACCCTAAAATACTTGAAAAAAAGCTGAATCAAGAAGAAGTGTTGGAGAGAGTTCAATCAGAAGAATTCTTCGGATTTGTTGAATGTGACATCGAAGTTCCTGAGGAAGAGGAAGAAAAGTTCTCCGAAATGCCTCCGATTTTTAAAAATACGATGTTAACCAGAGAACACTTGAGCGATGAAATGAAAGTCTTTGCTGAAGCCGAAGGGTTTTTAAAGACTCCTCAACGCTCATTAGTTGGAAGTATGTACGGAGATAAGATATTGCTAATGAGTCCTTTGTTGAAATGGTACTTGAAACAAGGATTGAAAGTCACCAAAGTTTATCAGCTAATAGAATATATTCCTAGAAAAGCTTTTGAAGCTTTTGGAACATCGGTTTCAGACGCTAGGAGAATGGGAGATGTAGACCCTAGTCAAGAATTACTCGCTACTACTAGCAAGTTGGTAGGAAATGCTGCTTATGGAAAAACAATCACTGATAAAGAAAAACATACCACCATCAAGTTCATCGAAGGCGCCAGAAAAGCTTCATTTCGTATCAGAGGAAACAAATTTATCGCCATGGAAGAGATAGCAGATGATTTTTATGAAATCATAACCTGTAAACAGCTAGTAAGTTTTAAAACAATTATTTTGCAATTCAAAATTTATATTCCACAAGTTTACTTTGCTAATCAGTATCACCATCATTTCAGCTAACGATGAATGTTCCAGTACACTTGGGTTTCTCCGTGCTACAGTATGCTAAACTGAGAATGCTACAGTTTTACTACGACTTTATGGATAAGTAAGTGAAACCTAATTCCCTACCATTATTATGTGTAAGTAAGTAAAACTTCCAAATAATTGAAATCGAAACAAACTTTTTATTTATAGATATATTGACAGAAGTGATTTCCAATATGTTGAAATGGATACAGATAGCGCATACATGGCATTGAGCGGAACATTAGAAACACTGGTAAAACCAAGTATGAAAAAAGAGTTTTACAATGAATATGGTGATTGGTTTCCACGCCCATACTGTGACAAACATAGGGATGAGTTTTTAAGAACCAAAACAATGGGTTTAGAATGGAGCACGCAAGACTGTTGTGAAAAAGTACTAAAACACGGAAAAAGAACACCTGGGCTGTTTAAAGAGGAATTTACCGGAGATGGAATTGTTGCACTTAACTCTAAATCCTATTACTGCTGGGGAGAAAAAGGAAACAAGTTTAGCTCAAAAGGTTTGAACAAACGAATTAATCAATTGAACAAAGACAGTTATCTAAATGTATTGAACACAAAAAAGTCGTTTATGGGTAAAAATCGAGGATTTGTAGTAAAGGATCAAAAAATGTTGACATACAACCAAATAAAACGAGGTCTCACATATTTTTATGCTAAAAGACGAGTGTGTTCTGATGGAGTATCTACCGAGCCTACTTTGGCTTAAATAAAAACCTTCATAATAGACTTCTTTTACCACAGTTACTATAACTATATATATATGTATATAAAATACAAAAAATCTTTCATCATCCTTATAAATATCGATAAAGAATAGATGAATATTTAACTTTATCATCTGATATATTTTATAGCATTCAATGTATATATGAGTTCGAATTATGTATCTAGCTATATTATATGAGGAGATTTTACCCCTACTTATTATGTAATAAATGTATATAGCCATACATTGATTCGCTTTTAATCAATGAATTTATTCAAGGTAGATACATCTCCTCTCTCCTCTCTCTCAAGATGCTATATGAGCTCGAGTTATGAAAAGAAATTATCAAAACTTAAATGCCATACATTCAAAATGTATATACCATATAAGTTCAAATTAAGTAAAATAATAATCAAAACTCGAATGCCACTTAAATGCCACTCAAATGCCACTCAAGTATCCCTCAAGTAAAATACAATATAAACTCGGCGAATCCATCCAACGCCGTAACCCATTGCATCACCCCAGATTTTAACCCCACAAAAAAACACTTGGTAGGGAG
>CALYOO010000084.1:166006-208013 GCA_945261195.1 Cryptosula pallasiana
AACATGCAACTGTTGAGCTAAGGAACGGACGGACAAACGCTATCCTACCTACCCCTACGGGAGTGTTTTTCTGAATCCTGTGGTTTGCTCCCCGTAGTGGCAACAAAATTTGAAAATATGACCAATGCGGTGCCTGGAAATGCACTCTAAAGTTTGCATGTGCATGTAATTTAATGATGAAATCATCTGAAAAATTATTAGGAAATGACTAAATTTATTTGCTTAGCAAAACAAACCTCCTTCATGATCTTCTACTTTATCCTGGATGTTTTGGAGGCCCAAGTAATTTAATCTCTGAAGAGAGCGCTTCGGCTATTGCAAAAGGACATTTTTTAAACGTAGTAATTTTATTATTACAAGTAGCATAACCACATCATTTTGGATTGATATTAGGCTCCCAATAATTATGTTAAAAAAACCAATAATCAACTATCCACATTTCACTGACTTCTCTGTTTGTATTTACAACCAACTCATGAGCTTTACTTTCCCCTGCATTTGCTCATCAAGGCAGCTTGATTCAATTATCTTTTAGGTTTCAGAGGCTCAGACGCTGGCTCGCTCTTGTCAGCTGCTACAATACAAAAGGAAAAGTGTAAGACGTCATTGTGGATGAAGTATTATTTTTTGTTGTTGTTATCAACCTACATCATTCATAAATAATAATCCATCATAACGAAAATATACTGCTCAATGTCTATTGATCATCTCAAGTCAATTTATATTATTCTAATAATAGTTCAGAATGTTGTGATCGTCAAAATTTACATTGCTGCTCACCTGTTTTTTTTTTAGAGTGGCATTGTAGATTGTGTTCCAGAGAATGGCTGATAAATTTATTATCTATCATTTCATAAAAAAGAATATCGGTACACAGGCTAACCAGTCTCTCCAGTGGGAGATTAAAAGCTCATTTACTTTCAAATTCTAGCGAAACTTACAATCAATAGCACATAACTTTTACTTGATTGAGCTGTAAAAACTAGAAATAGCTCTAGTTTTTTTTATCTTCTCACGGAGTCCCCCTAGAGTACCCCTGGTGACACCCAGAATGGCATATATGTGGCATCCATGTCTCATAAGGTGATGTTACTTATGTTTCTGATGAAAAAGTGGAGACCTCTCCATAAAAAACTAAATTTGTTTAATTATTATTATATCATGGTTGTGTGATGGTATCCATGCCCAGTGACCAGCAAATAAAGTTAATCAGGTTTGATAACTGGAAGTGCAAGGTTTTTCTTAACAACGTGTTGATGTTGGTTTTGTAATATATATAGAACCGCTTCATAATATTTTTTTAAGAAAAACTTAATTTTTGTTTCATCTACTTGCAATCGTCATGTATATGTAAAGCTGCTTCACACAACTTGCAAAAAGATGGAATATGTTTTTGCCTACTTCGTAATTTCTCATTAGATCCATATGGTGTTTCCAAGTACTTAAATACACATTGTGGCAATGTTTATTATTTGTTTTTGGCACAATCACCAAGTGTACAGCGTATTCGAGGTGCATGGAAATATATTAGGCTTGAAACCATACAACAGAAAATTTATTGCACATCAACAAACGTGTTATATCATATAAATGCTACATCCAGTTTGGCTCCGGGTGATCAAAGGAAAGAGCGAAAAATAATTTAAAATATGCAAATGAACAACAATACAACAGGAGCAGATGCCTATCAAAATCTTTGACCAGCATACGATATGGATTGCAGCAGAATTGTTGATCCTATGTTAAGTATGTAAGTGATCCACAAGCCGCAGAGTCCAGCTAGACATGGGTGTCCACTTGTGCAGTGAAGGCTGTCGGTTAACAGAAAACAAATACATCACCATAGTGTGTAGCACTTATTGTGTTAATGAAAAGTACTACAACTCACTGTCTGCTAAAACTACATCACTGACGCTTACTTGTAAATTAATGAGCCACTCTATGTAACTTTGTAGAGCACAGTTCTGTTAGAGATTCATTGTAGTGACAATGATTTGGGCATTACCCGAGCTGGCCGGTGAGTGGTCAATGGTGACAAGAACACTCCCCGGAACACTTAGTCGCTGCCCTCATCCATGCATACGGCACGCCAGTTTTTGGGAAGGCCAATTTCAGAGATAGAAAGAAGCAAAGTTTCCCATCACTATTAAGGTGCACCCCATTGTTGCCGATGTGTCAGTGTAAAAGATCATGGGCCCAGTAATAGAGATGGCAGTAATAGAGATGGGGTATGCACTTCAATCTGTTTCTCAAATGACGGTTGAATTGGCGGGTAGCAGCACAAAAGGCTTTAGCACTCTACCTCGTGGTTTTGGTCTGTCCACCGCTGAGCAGTGTATAATAATGTATAATAATCATTTAATTATTTATTTCATTTACCTAATAATTACAGTAGTAACTATGACTATTATAACCATCAAAATGATTGTGCTGCTAGCTTAAAGCTCTACAGTAGCTTCTCCAGCAACGTCCTAAAATGAAAAACATTTTAGTTTTCATAATGATCACTGCTTTCAACAGTCACTGTCGCCATGGCTTTCTAGGCCTGATAATATTAATTATGTTTGTGTGATGGCCATGATATATTTTTACAACTCTGGGTATTGCAAAAGGAAGGTTATTGGTTGTTACCAAGAAGTGGTAAATCAGTGATCAACATACAATGCTTAACTGAGCCAACAACATGTTATTGCTGGTATTCATTTTAACAATTACTTTATAATTAATGTCCAAGCAAGCTCAATAATGTGTTGTTCAACAGATTTATTGAAGACAAAACTCTTACCACTGTCATTCGATTGCCGTCTGTATTGCATGGTTTTTGGTAATAATTCGTTTTCGGTCACATCACGACCAATTATTAATAGATTAACTGTGACCTTTTTCGAATGAATTATACCACTGCCACTTTTCTTTGATGATGTCGCCTACAAAATCTTATAAAACGATGCTTGTTCCACAGCGCATAGCGGCCAGCATCCGATTGCGTTCTCATTATTTCATGACGCGAGTTGCAAGGAACTATATAATGCAAAGTATTAATGTGCCATCCCTTCCTAAGGGATATTTGGCATCTTGAGGGTCCACCATAACGTAAAACAAACTGAATATGGCCTGTTCATCATGTAATTTATAAAATTATTTCTCATGGTATATATATACAGAGTGTAAAAATAGACAAGTGCGACTGTCGTTTTCGCGTTTTGGTTATTCCCGACCCAAAAACAATCTTTCCACCCATCTGGCAGAATCATTTTCACATTCTTTTCATAAATTACAGAAAATAAATACTGTGGTTGAAGCATGCTAGCTAATAATGAATTATTGCAGAAAGTATCTTGTGCAGATACCTAAAATATAACAACTATTGCTATTTTAAACTTAATATCTTACAAATTCAATAGCTTCAGTCTATGTATTCCTCTAAAGGGGGGGGGGGGGATAAATAATATGCAGAAAATGTTTTTTAGAAAACTTTTTTGCCCAGTTGATTTTGTTGAATTTGCTTCTTAATTCTTGGAAAATTTGAAATTTGATTCGCTCAATACTTTGAAGCATAAATGTGAACTGTTCATGTTGCAAATCGTTACAGAGAGTTTTATTTACTATTGCTTTTATTTCATCAGCTCAATTAAAAATATAATGCTTTGTTTTTTTTTACACAAAATCACAATAGGTGTAGAGGGTACCTACAGTCAAAGCAAGAAGCCATATCTTGATTTGAAGTTCAAGAAGTTTCAGTGCAGCTTGATGCAGTAAACATTAAACAGCGGACAGTCAAGGCATTGCCATGATGCTAAAAATAGTTTACACCGTGCAGTTGAACAAATAAATCATAGGGATTGCTGAGTCTAAAAAAGTTCGCTTCAATGTCTAGCTTGAAGATTTGATATTTTATTTTCAACGTTATTTTCAGGCAACAGTACAGAAACTGTCATTTCTGGCCAGAAAGCAGTCCCTCCATTGACTGATGGAAGGAATGCTGAACTACCCGCAAAATTTTAGCAGTCTCTTGAATTCAATAAAAACACTTATGTAATTTGCCAACTTTCAAAATACCAAATAAAACCAGATTTATTACAGATAGAGCATTTCATGACCTTAGAAACTGAACTACTATTGATAAGCCAAAAAATGGCAACGTTCTTATTGACAAACTTTTCTATGAGAGTACGGAAATCTTTGGCCATATTAGTTTATTTCTAGACTTTAGAACAACTGTTCTTTTGTTCCTAATTTGAGATTAGTTTTGTTTTTTGTATAAGTTTTGTGTCTTTTGCAGCTATTACCTGAAAACGTATAACAACGTTATATTTGCCAGTTTGCCAGTAGGAATTTTTTTGCCCTGAACATTGTTTTATCTTACAGCTACTAGCTGTAATGAAACGATACTTTGCTCATCAACACAGGCGTCTCCCCCACGTAAGTATATGCTCTAGGGAAACACCTCGATTTACTCATCATGTTTTTTAGTTTCCAACACAAAACGTTAAAAGAGTATTCGCATAGATTAAAGGAAAAGCAAAATTGTACGACTGCTATTGTACTGTTTGTTGCCTTCAATTTTTTAGATTCTTGGTTATTTTGAGTCAATCGCCTCACAATCATTTCAACTTTCTTATTAATGTTTATCATGGCACATAACTTGTGTGTTTTGCATTTCAAAATTTCTGAAATCTATCCATGGTGTCAAGTTTTAAAAATGTTTTGATTTTTTAATGGTCTTTTCCCAATTGATTAACAAAAGTACTTTTTATTATTAAAAATCAGTTTTGAGGCTTAATCCAACAAATGACTCTCTGCTTAAATAACTGGTTATCCACTGTCTCATATTTGTGAAAATTTTGTATGAAAGTTTTATTTGCGAGTAATGCACCCTGCCAACATGAAAAAAACTTCAAAAAACATTTATCAGCATTGCTACTGTTTAAACTAATTCAAAATAGTTTCAATATATGTAAGTTGTTCATGCTAATCTTGAAAATTTCTTACCATTTGAACTTTTTCAAGTCACTTTAATTGTTTTAAAACTCTAAGAAGTTTTTGAATCACATGAAGATTTAGACAGTTTTCATGAATTTTACTAAGACAATATAGTTTTAAGTAAAATCCCATCGCTACAAATGGCTGATATTTAGCTATGAACAAACAAGCAAACATGAAGCTCATTGTGAGGTGCAGTCGTTTAGGCCATTTAGTGCATTTACTCAAATACTTTCAATGCACAAAAAAGCGCTAATAAGTGTTTGTTCTACTTTAAAACTGCTCATATGCTACTGAAATCTGAATGAGCCATCACAAATATTAAGGATATGGCTGGTTTTCATGTATTTAAAAGCTGTTAATTTTACGAAATGCAACCTTCAGAGTTTACGTAATACGTGATAAAGTGATGACTGCTTGCTAAAACACATTTTAACCAAATTAAATCTATCTCCTAGAATGGCCCTGTTTTCTTTTGTGTAAGAAAAATGCTGTGTTTTTGTTTATAGAATATTTCAAAGTAATATTAGGAAAAATTGGGATTCGCATTTTGTTGTCACAATCCATCACTCGATCCCAAAGACTTCATCTTTTGGTCTAAACAGGAGAAGGCCAAAAAAGACGTTGGGTTGAGGATGAAGTGGAAAAGTTTTCAGCAATTGCTAAGCCCTTGCTGCAAGAGAGAAAACCCATCGGATAATCTATGAAAGAGTTACAGCAACTGCTGCCAAGTCGAACAGCAGCACAGATTCGAACCAGATATAGCACCTTGCTGCTAAAAAAGCAATAGATTTTTTATTGCTGTTCTTACTGCACTGTGTTAATGTACCGCTTTATGTTACTAGACTGAACATTATAACTGTACGGGCTGACTTTTCTTGCTTGGGACACCTTTATAAATTAGCAAAGCTGGTTTATGGACTCGTTTAAAAAATTCTTCAGCAATATTCTAATTGATTTAACTGTTAGTAATAGAATTTTTAGAGGAGCAAGTTCATTCAGGCTGCAAGTTGGTGTTCAAGAAAGTTCTTAATAAACACGTGAAAACTTGTTGCGAGGGGAGTTTGATCATTATTTCTCCAATTTTTCTGACAATAAAACAGTAGAAATTATGAGCAATAAAACGGCAAAACTTGATATACCTTTGTGTGTGAACCTTAACAACATAAAATTTTATAAGTGTAACAGCTACTCCTTTCTTTCTCCTTCTCAAGAAACGAAAGCTTAGAACAATAAACCGTTAATTTTTATGTGAGTTCAATTTTGCATTTGAAAATCAACAGGAAAAATGTGACTCAACTCGGAGTTGCTTCAACAACCAACATATGTAGGGCAACTCCAGCGTACAAACTTGGTTGTTCAAACCATAATAGGAGGCTGAAAAACGTATACTAGTGCAACCTACTGTTGGAAAACCAATGTTCATGAAATTGAGAGTCATCTTTCCATGAGTGAAAAAAATGCATTTTTGAAATTTTGACCAATCTCCATAACGGCTCATTTTGAATCTGTTTTGATGAGTTTTGTGCAGGCCTCCTATTGGCAGCCTCCTATAATCCTGCCACCTCCTATTAGGGTTTTATATATAGTGTACGCCTCCTATTGGACCATAGTTGCTTCTATATATATATATATATACATACTATACATATTATACATAATTAATGTATTATTATTATGTATGTAAACATAATAATAATCAACAACAACAATCATCAATGACTAATGATATATATAAATAAAATATTATAATTATTATTGATATAATTATTGCTATTACCCCATCCAGCATCACTAATTTTCCATTCATCTTTACTGCTAGATGCATATTGATGATTTCTAATACTTTTATATTTTTATCATCATAATTATTAAAAATGATGGTGATTGTGATGGGGATTGGCGAAGTTTAACATTGCTGCTGCCTGCTTGATTTTTTTAGCAGCATTGTAGATTGTGTTCCAGAGAATCGCTGATAATTGTATTACTAGTTTCTGATAACAAAAAAGTACCAGTACACAGGCTAGCCAGCCTCTTCAATGGGAGGTTGGAAACGCGTTTACCTCTAAATGCTAGAGAAACTCACACTAGCACACAACTCCTACTGCATGAGCCGGAATAACTAAAAATAGTTATTTTTTCATCTTGCATATGGGGCTCTGCAAGGCCCCTCCGAGCTTTCCTGGTAACCCCCATGTCGGAAAAGGTGAATTCTATTTCCAAGCAGTTCATGGCGGTTCACTTAAATTGTGGATGAAAGTAGGAGAAAACTCCAAACAAATAATGGAAGCATTTTATTTATAGTAATATGGTCGTGTAACTGTTTACCCAGTGACCAGCAAATGAAGTTGCTCAGGTTTGATAGCTGCATGGGCAAGGTTTTTTGTTAATAATGTTTTGTTGCTCGTTTTTCAATACATAGACAATAGTTTCATAATATTTTTCTAAGCACAATTTAATTTTTGGTTCTATCTACTTGCAACCATCATGTATATGTAAAGCTGCTTCACACAGCTTGCAAATTTATGTTTTTCTCCACTTAATAATTTCTAATTAAATGCATGTTTCCAAGAGCCTAAATACTCATTATCGCAATATTTATCATTTTTTTATACATGTTTCATGCCACAATGACCAAGTGCACAGCGTTTTCGAGTTGCATGAAACTATTTTACGTTTGAAACCATACAACAGAAGATTTATTGCACATGAACAGATATGATATATAATATAATTGCAAAACAAAAATAATATAAAATATACAATAAAACATAAAAACAAATCTGATAAGCATATTATGTAGGTTTTTTGCCAGCAGCAGAGTCTAGCCATTTGTGCATTGAAGACTGTCTGTAAAGAGAAAATAAATACATCACCATACACATGTGTGTAGCACTTATTGTGTTAATGAAAAGTACTACAACTCATTGTCCGTACAAACTATATCAATGACAATTACCTGTAAATTAAGGAGCCACTCCATGTAGCTTCGAGAAGCACAGTTCAGATAGTGGTTCCTTGTAATGACAATGATTCAGGATTTACCCGCAGCTGGCAGATGACTGGTCAGTGGTGACAGGAACACGCCCTAGGACACTTAACCGCCGCCCTCTGGCGTGCATGCAGCACGCCAATTCTTATGATTGCCAATTTCACTATTAAAGTGCACACCATCATAGCCGATGTGTCTGTCTAAGCGATCATATGCCCAATAATAGTGATGGGGTACGTACTTCAATCTATCTCTCAAATGACAGTTAAATTCGCGCGCAGCGGCATGGAAGGCTTTGGCACTCATGCCCCATGGCTTTTTCCTGTCAACCACTGAGCAGTATATCACAATGCTGGCGGCATTCTTATACTTTTTTATGTACTAATCTGCCAACTGTGATGGTGTGAAGTCAGTAAATCCCAAATCATTGCCACCACAATGAACCACTACTACATCTTGGTGTGTTGGCAACTGTAAATAATATATTTTGTAATCACGCTGCACAAGACAATTCACTTAACATTTCTAGTAGCTAGTAATATGTGTTTGTGTGTATAAGGTTGTGGTTAACCATCCTACTTCGTTGCTGCAAAATATTTATCAACGTAATCAAACTACAATCACTGCCATATTCCTCAATATAAGCAATAAAACTCATACTCACAGGAGATGTGGCAAGTTTTGCCCCTGGCACTCCGAATAATGCTATGATTGTATTCGGTATTTTCCATGAAAGCCTCTGTAAATAATGAATGAATGCAACAGTAACCTCACAAATAGTATGACCACATTATTTATTAAAAAACAACCAACTTCATTGAGCTCATTAAATGATACAGTTGTGCTACATATAGTTTACACTGCACTTACATTGTTACTGATAGGATCACTTAACCTGTTGACAAAACTGTGGCCACAGATGGCAACCTTTACTTGTGCAGGCATCTACAAGATAAACATTTTATTCCTTGAGCCTAAATTGTGTGTAAAAAACCCACAGCACAGCCAATTTGTATAGAGCAAAGACAAACATAAAAAATATGTATGCGACATCAATCAACTGTTGTGATTATCGGCCAAAATTATACAGAAACGCATTCATTTTGTGCTAACCATTGTACCCAAAATCACTATATAGAGCTGCTAACATTTAAAACAGTGCACGTATAGAGAGGAATGAGTGCTGTGTCTTTCTGCATCTAAACTTTCATGCTCAGGTTTGTTACAGATACTGTTCTCTAATGAAATACTCTCTGATACAATTGAGAATAAAGTCTATGAAAGTCATCTAACAAATACTGGCATTCATGACAACCAAAAACAATTTAACAAAAATTAAATAGAAACAATAGCAGTGATGATTTTTAAAAATCTATTTACGTAAACTAGTGTGTTTTGTATGATAGGCAATGAAGTAACAAAAACAACTTTTGCTGGCAGCTCTTACCTGAATGATAGTTGAGCAATAAATGAACCGATCCAGTGGCCTGCACAGGTTTTATGTATTGTGGGCGGGTCCAAAGCCCTTGTACCTAACATAGCCGTTTAATAATTGGCTAATACAGCAAACTAGCTTTAGACATTTCAACAAATTATTGTGAATTTTGGTAAGACCATCATCATAACCTTCAAATTTTTGGAATAGAACGAAGTCTACGTTTGGTCACATTTTCTGTCATACTCAATTTTAACATTATCTGTACTTTGTATGGTGTAGGGGTGATACATCAGAGCACAAGCGGGTCCAATCTACTGGTCTGGCGGTGGGGGAATAATGAATTATTAAAGGAAGGGAGTAGTAGCAGTATTATAATATTCATAACAATAATAATACTACTCCTACTATTATTAATTATACCTACCTACTACTACAACTAGCTAGCTAAGTAGTAGTAGTGGTGGTAGTAGGTAGTGGTAGTAGTAATGGTTTTATTATTAATTATTATTAAAATAATCATACACTGAAATCCACCAACCTCCAGGCCAGTAGATTGGGGCTGCCTGTGCTCCACAGGTGAAATAAATGGCAAAAAAATAATATTCTTTTGTAGAGACAACAACAAACACTGTTCCGAACACATAATAATGATGATGACGATGACGACGACGATGATGATAATAATAATATCAACAACGAATCAATTATAATAATAATGATGGTAATAATAAATATTATTATTATTGTATACACAAACAACATACAACATACATACATCACCACATTAAATGTGGTTATGCATGTATTTATGTATTGTATGTTGTTTGTGTATATAATAATAAGATTTATTACCATTATTATTATGATTATTATTTATTAGAAAAGACTAATTACTAACTAATACCACCACCACTACTACTATAGCTACCTACTAACTAACTACCAATATTATTACTGCTATTACTACTCCCTATCACTGGCTGTTACTACATCTACCTCTATTGCCACTAAATAAATTATGACAGAGTGGGAGAATATCATTATTATGACATTCAATAGGAATATGTATATATTATTATATAATATTGATTAATTAACATTATTGACTTCTATTATTAGTTATTACCAACTAATAACGAGGTATTATTATTTATTGTTGTATCTATTTCACTCACCCAATAATATGATTATTGCCCCCATCACAATGTTTTTTGTTGTTGGTGCAGTAGCAAGGGTGCGAGAGTCATTAATGCCAACAAATTGAACGGTTCAGCCATTGGTGTCACTCGGTTAGTACGAATTCCAACAACTTTCTAAAATGATAAACATAATTTTTATAACCTGTTCGGTATATAATAGTCACCGTTATTGCGGTCATATAGGCCTGATAATATTAATTACGTTTGTGGCGATGGTCGATGATCATGAATTAATTTTAGGAGTTTGAATAATATTGCAAATGGCGGACAAATTGTTGTATTTATTCAGTGATAAAAAACCCGCTTCTCACTACTAAGCCAGCAACATAATATTGCTAGTATTCATTTTAACAATCACTTTATAATTAAATTTCTAAACAAGTTCAATAACATTACGCGCTGTGTAGCAGAACTATTTGTGACAATACTCATACCTTCGCTATTCGCTTGTCGTCTGTATTGCATGGTCTATGGTAATGATACGTTATCCGTCACATCACATTCCCATATTGATAAATTCGCTGCTACCTTCTCTGATTGAATTATGTCACTGCCACTTTTCCTCAATGATATCACCTGCAAAAGTTTATAAAACGATGCTTGTTCCACAGCGCCTAGCGGCCAGCATCCAACTGCGTTCTCATTATTTATTGACGCGAGTCGCCAGGAGCCATATAACGTCACAATGTTAATGTGCCATCCCTTCCCAAGGTCATGTGGCAGTTCCTACAAAGAACTCGATATAGGGTTAACATCATGCAGTACAACAATTAGGTTGATTACAATTAACATAAGTTAGTACGCATATGGTTAATATACATAACAGATTGAGTATGTATTACGTAACATAGTATTTACACATACGATATATGTAGTATGATATATACATTGGGTACATTGAGTTATGTAGCTAAATTATAGTATTATGTGTAACTAATCGATGACTTATTACATACAATGGTGTACAATAAATCAATAGCACATGAAATACACATATATTTCAACCCAAATGTATGACAACGTATTACTATACAATACATACAAGTACGCTACATATCTTACAATGACAAAATAAACGTAACACCAACAATAACGTTTTTTTGTGCAAGTAAATTAAGCAACGAGTGCAGAAGTAACATTTATTTGGTTTTTTTGGCTGTTTTCTTACAAAGGGTGCAACAAAATTTCAATAAACGTGTAACAAAGAAAGTAATGAAGAAGCCAGGGAAACGGCTTTCAGCCCAATTGTACAATCTCAAAACAGTTCATGGTCCTAATCAGGTCTAGAGTATTTACACCGAATGGCCAACTAACTAGCCTAATCTACCTAACTATCACCAAAGTTGGTTCTGGAGATACCAGAACCTCTAGAAAAAGTCTCATCCCTGTCCTATGCTACCTCCACTACCTAATGAAAACGGTTGGTTCTGGACATACCAGAACCGCTAGAAAAACATTTGTGATGTGGCTAACTACCTATTGCTATTCCTCCTATTGACCCTAGTGCTGACCAAACGAAGCCTATACCTTTCGACAATCTATCTACCACAGCTTATCATTCACTCATACATCCACAAACACACACTACAAAAGCAATTAAACTACAGAATAACCACAGTTACAACAAATGTAAACCACATAAAGCAAACACTTTGTATTAATAACAGAACATCTATGCCAAGTCACCAATTGCGCATTATCTCGTTTCTATACTAATTTTATTACATTAAACTTTGTCAGTAAAACATTACATTGATTTGACATTATACCTAAATAATACATCTACCATAAGCTGGGTACTGATAAAAAGTAAAATTACGATACGTTAGTATGTGATAAAAATACAATTAAATAAATAATTTCTCATTAAAGGTTATTTGTTACTCACTACAATATCTACCAGCTCATGATCGGAAAAAATATATAGGTGGTACTTTTGTATTAATTTCTAATTGGCTTTTAACATACACGGCGTCTAATAGGCTATACCATTGTTATGCGTAGGTGATGTAACTAGCTGTTTAAATCCTCTACCTTCGAAGAACAGTTTAATACTATGACGCGAATCAGAAAGTAGGTTCTCATTAAAATCTCCAACAATAATTATATCTATGTTAGGTTGACTCTCAGTTTTATCGATTGAAGCACTAAGGTTACGGATGCACGCACTAATACTTAACCTAGGGGAACGGTAAACACAACTAATAAGATAATTAATATTGCAGTGGGTCACTTTTATCAAAATAATTTCAATATTATCAACAATTGAGTCAATCGCAACTTTTCTAGCACTCCAGTTAGTTTTAACATAAGTTAAAGCACCGCCTCCACAGTTATGGTCTGCTTGGTCTCTATCCGTTCAAAAGATGTTAAAGTCAAGGATATTCACAATCGAGTCATTAATAGTTGATGATAGCCAGGTTTCAGTTATACAAATTACTTCATAATTATAGGAATAAGTTTTATTAATGTCATCAAGTTTACTACGCAATCCTTGAACATTATGTAACCCAATAAATGCATTACTTCTTGCAAATAAACTCAAATCCAACTTTTTAAGGTCTTTCAAACTATTATGTGTTTCTTTGTCCATGTATATGTATTCTGATTTTAAGTTTCTAATGGATAATCCATTCAAACTAGATACTCTACTTGAAGCAACATATGATTGGCCCGGTGAGAAAGTTCCATGCATATCAAAAAACATTTTATCAAGTGTCATACCCTGATTCTTATGTACGGTGGCTGCCCAACCCAGTTTCAAAGGAAACTGACGTCGGGTTATGTGTTTTGATTTTTCTAACACAGCATCAAATCTTGTAATGACCATAGTGTTCTTTGGAACATTTGGTGGTATTACAGGATCGAGACCTAATCCAACCCTATCGCTATCAAACTTTGCATCTATTTGCTCTACTATATCGCTATTATTTAAATCTACATGAACTACAGTACCAAATATTCCATTTACTAAACCATTTTCTACAATAATATTCCTGGTTAACATAACTCTACTATCTGTTCCTATTTTAGGTGTGGTGCGAGGTGCCTGGTTTATTTTTAGTAAGCTTAGATAATGAACCACTAGTTTTATTTTTAAGATAGTCATACGCATCGATGGAATACAATACATTACAAATTTCATCTAATTTAACTCTATTATAGGTTTCAGCCTTTTTATTTGTAGCATACACATGCAAAGCATCATCTGGTAGTAGTGAAATATCTACTCGGCTGGACAACATAGTAGCAGTTTCTGTATCCAATTTTGCATGTTTTTGCTTTACTCGCAATTTATTTAATACAATTGCAAATAAGGCATCGTCTTTCTGTCGCATCACTTCATTCAGCTCAACACACTTGAAATTGTCTCTAAACGAAGCATGACCATAGCATATTTTGGGGATAACCAATGCTGTCGCCCTGTTAGGAGACAGCTGATAGAAATACCCCACAGCAAGCACACTCGCTCCACCAAACATATTGATTCATCCGACAGACTCAACAGCTTTCAATTGCCGCAGCCTTCCATCCACATACTCAAGCAGCCTCGAACTCACCATTGATACTTCATCAATAATTGTTATTCTTACATTTTCAAGAACGACTCTCAGTGTGTTTAACATATCAGAACATGATGGTTGATAATGTGCTGCAGTGATTACAGGTATTTTAAGTGCAGAATTAATTGTGTGACCAGATATATTGTGTGCAGCTGTGCCAGTAGGTGCCAAGAGCAAAACCGTTACATCATCGGGTGCTTCACTATCCCTTAAAATACGGTGCGACATGTGATAATGCATTTAATGTGTGATTTGCCTACCCCAGCACCACCAGTGACAAAGATGTGAAAAGGAGAAGCGTGCCGGCAGAGTTTTACGTCGAGACACCAGTTTCTTACGTAGTTAAGTAACTCTTTTTGTTTCTCATTCATTGATCGCATCAAAGGTTTAATGTTATTAGTTAACAACTCAAAGGCACAAAGGTTATTGGTGGCATTTCTGTTAGCCTTATCAAGTTCTGGTAATAAAACATCATTTTCTTCCAAGTTATCGCGGGCGCCGTCTTCACGCTCGCAAATCTGGTTTTGGCGGTCAAACTCAGTATTAGGCGCTAGCAATGCCCACGAGTCCTCTAAATTAGCGTCCGATCTTAACAGCTCCCACGCCTCATCAAAAAGCCTACTATTGTTACCTTCATCATTATACGTTTGATTAGCTTTGACAATATCGCGAACGTTCATTGGTGGATCAGGTAGAAATATTTTAACAGATGCAAATTCATAAAGTTCTCTATAAGTATCATAATTATCAGGTTTAAGTTGTTTTAAGTTTCGGTGCGGCAAGTACAATTTAAGAAGAGTCAAATAATATTCTTCAGAGTTGGATTCTTCAGAAAACCTTGTATACCTAATTACTGCAGACTTACTTTTCGTTCTTCTCATCACATAACCGCAATCATTCTCCAGTCTATACACATTCTCACTGTTGATACCATTAGCTACTTCTGATTTACTGAGTACTCTATAGTCTGAAGCAAAACGAGCCTGACACATACTTTCAAATAACTCATCTCTCGGTCTAGAGCAGTACTTATCGTATAGGGATGTCATCCAAATTTCTTTGGTTTCTCCATCAACAACATCATCATTAGCTATTTTATTGGTTTGGTTAATAGGTACACTCATTCTCATATCATCCTCATTAGTTGGTACAAAATTTTTTTTTCTACCAAATTGTTTTAAATGCATACCACATAATCTTACCACAGCTTCCTGTACGGATACTTCTCTATGAGTAAAATACTTGTGACCTAAAGCCTTCATTTGCCTAGCTGTATCCAAATACTTACCCTCCTCAACCAGTGAATCACGAGCATTCTTTAGGATATTTCCTAACTCACTCTCACTCGCTCATTATAATTATTAATGTAAGTTTCACTAGAGTTTCTCTCAAGTATAACAGCTGATCGCTTTGTTAATAAGCTCATAGTCTCTTGAAAGTGCTAAAAGTTATCAAAACCGCTTTCTCTTTATAGTTTGTCATTGGCATTTCCTTCAGTTCCCTTTTCCAGCAAATCGTACAGCCTAACCAACAATTCATCAACTTTGTTTTTATTAGAAGCAGTTGTTTCATTTGATGGCCCAACAATAAACGTCATATGTGACACAGGTTTTGGAAAATTAAATCTACACTTTTTATTCTTGCCCCTCTTACATGATGCCGAGTGATTTTTACTGTGCGATTGGACATTGGTGAGTAACTGGTGCAGTTCTGGATCGCTGTCCTTGTCTGGCAGTGTTGCCGAGACATACCTATCTATAAAATCAACAACAACATCGTGCGAGTCTTCATTTAATTTAGGTGCACCCTTTACTCAAAATACGCAGTGCAAATGAGGTGCTCCCCTAGCTTGAAATTCTACTCTATGAAAATAAACTACAATCTCTCCTATAGGATTACTGGGTCCTAGCAAAATGTATTTAAAAAACAATTCTACTCTATGATAAAACATTCTTATTGCAGTTACTGGGTTAGACCCCAATACTATGCATTTATCTTTTTAATCCGTCGAACTAATTTCGTGTTCTGAAAAAAAATTACCAGATTGTTTCAAAATAGCTCCTGAATGACAAGTCCATCTACTTATTTCGGCACTTGAAAAAGTTACAAACCAGGTTGGAAGACCGAGACACCTAAGCATTGCAAATAAATCATTCATTGTTTTCTTCCAAAATTCTGGTGATCCCCTCACTGTGCAAAAAAACTTGAACCCTTGGTCAGACTTAAGAATACCTCTTAGCGTTTCGGAATCTAGCAAGATATTACGAGTGATATTTATGGCATTTGATCCTTTTCTTAAATTATTTGAAATACTGCAAAGCAATTGTTCTATCTCATATATGTATCGGGCAAAGAATATATAGTGTGTGTTGGAAGCAAAGCGCATGTCTACTGAAAATAATCGTGCATTGTAATACTTATTTCTAGTGATTCTAACTTCTCTGTGCTGATCAAATGTGTTTTTTTCCATTCGGAAACAGTGCAGAAAAAGATTTAGCTTCAATATGATTATCACTAAGCAAGCTAATAGGTTTATTACCTTCGGCGGGGGCAATTGCCACTGAATCAATATTATCAATATTTATTTCATTAACTAGATCGATAGGTTGTAAACACGAATCCAAAACATTTCCATCAATAATTGCAGCCGCTTCATTGTCTGTTCTATTTAACACACCAGATTCATCCATCACACATTCTTATATTGCGCAGTCATCTTCAGTCGCACATTCATTGCCAACCGCAGGGTCATTATTATTAATAACACAAACTTTCAACAAATTGGTGCTCTGTGCAACAGTATCATACCAAGATGTGCTTACCTCCACCTCGCTATAAAACGGATTTATTTGTTTCAAAATATCCAATGCTTTATTAATCTTCGCAACATCAACAATTTGGTAGTCTGTATAACCTTTATATATTAGCTTACGTTTTGGTTTAATAGGAATTAGTTGTGATTCTCCCAATGGTTGTGGTAAAACATTGGCAACAGCTCGCAAATTTGACGGAACACAAATTACTGGTCCTTTAATAGCTTTTTGACCAGCTCTCACTAATGTAACTAATTTTTCAAATGGCAAGTATAAAGATATCAATTGTTGTTCCAGTGAATTCATTGATTGAAAATGATCAGCTCTTTCAGTTAAATACATATTATTAACTTTTGCCTGGGGTGGAAGTCTCCCAGCGCTTATGTGATTACTGCAAGTATAACTAATATATTGGTGACCCTGACAATTCTCCCCAGAACCTCCGCAATTAGCGTGCAAATAATTATCATTAACGCAGCGTGCTACCAAATCTCTGTGCGCGTACAAGTGTCGTTTAAATACTTTTATTTGAGTGTCAAACAACAGACGATCACATACACAGCATGCAAATGTGGGATACTTTGTTGACTCTGACCCTAAACTTGATGATTGCGTTTTGTATATTTGCAAGCCCCCCTTGTTCTCTGCGATAACTCTCTCTTCCACTTGCTATCAGATGCTCTCTATAACTTTCATCATGCATATATATCTGCTTGTGCCACTTGCGATTACTCTTTCTCCATAACATTGGTCTGTTGCATATTTATTTTTAATCTGTAATATTTGCTTTATGCGGTGCTCTTCATCAGTGTCATGTTTGAAAATACTTTGCAGATTCTTGTTTTCTCTGTGTTCTTCATTAGTGGCATATTTGGATTTACTTTGCAGCTTTATGTTTTCTCTGTGTTGCTCATCAAATGCATATTTGGATTTACTTTGCAGCTTCACATTTTCTCTATGTGCCTTGTTTGTTGCATATATTTCATGTGACCTAGTTTTAACTCTTTCTCTATATTCTGCATTTTCTTTGTAGCTGTTTTTGCGTATTGTAACTGTCGACTCCACTGATTTGTTTGATACTGCCTGCGTGTTTGAGCTCTTCCTGTCATCTTCAGATAACACATGCTTCCTCTTTGACGCAATATGGTCTCCTACATTTTGGTTCTCATTCTTGCGTTTAGTTCCTTTCTGTTGTGATGGCTGATTAGCTGGTCCTGGATTTGTCACAGTAGGTTCACTTGTATTGCATTTGCTAGCACTATATTATTTTCCTGCATTATTCTTTGTTTTCCCATTCTGAACAACACTTGCATATGTTACGCTTGGGTTCTTGTTACTACCTATGTCACACTCTAAAAACTGAGGGTACAAAATGGGGTATAACTAGGGTGGAGTCTAAATGTATACCCTAGGGTACACTGAAATGTTGTGTCCAAATGTGTACCCTTCAAATGTGTTTTAAAGAGGAGACAACTCCCAATAACGACTCTCAATGGCTCAAAATCTAGTATTTCTGGAAAACAAATCAGTATTATTTTTCACTTGTTAAAAAGTATCCTATTTCTAAACAAGAGCCATAGGATCTTATGGAAAACACGCCTAAAATTTCGTTCTTTTCTGAACTTTTTTCACTTAGTTTGTTGAGCATAGTTTATGATCCTTCAGCTTGCTACTTTTTCAGTCTTTTTTACTTAATTTTATTGTTATACAATATGCTTTTGAAACATATAAAAGCTAACATTTGGATGTGCTTTCTGTAGTTCATGGGGAAACAATACAAAATGAATAATTCCTATTGCTGTGCCAGAACTCAACAAACCAATCACAAGTCTGGACGAATGCCAGTTTGCTGTACATGTGGAGCAAAAAAGTTGCTGCATCTTTTTTGGAAAAACATGAAATGTATAGATATCCCTAAAACATGCGGAACTGTTTGTGGGTTTACTCTGGTACTAAAAACTTTACAGTTTGTTTCAAGAAGAAAGTAACTCATAACTAATTATAATTTTTTTAAAGTATACCTCACACAAGTTAGACCACGTCTGTAATAATACAAAACTGTTCCCAGTGAAACCACAGAAACAGTTTGAACATTTCACACTGTAAAAAGTGTAAATTTATAGCATTTGAACTTGAATATCTATTGCTAAGTATAATTTTACTGTGCAGTGCATTAAATTATGTTGTGACGGTTTATCAAGCAAACAAAAAGAAAAGCCCTATTTTTTGTAATAATAGAACCTAATCAGGTTCATGGATACATATTGAACAATAAATCAGTAATTAAGCTGGCGGTAAGCTATGTAAAGTGTTTGGTGGCTTTGAAGAAGTACTGCCGCATCCCCACCCCCCCCCCTCATTCCACATTCTAATCAAATGTTATGTGGGGGTCAGAACAAAGTCTGATAAACCCGCAAAAATAGCTAACTTATTTTGTTCTAATATCAAAGCATGAAACTCCTCCATGAAAAATGTGAACAAGTATAACAACAATCAAGAAAATGATGACTCTGTGTTATGGCAGAAGATTACACTAACGTTATTATTTCTTACCAGTATCAAATTGGAGAATTAAGGGCTTTGCATTGTGATAGTTAGCCAGTGATGTCTTCAGTTTATTTCCAATGCTCAGGAAGAAAGATTTTAGGATCCCACTGAGATCCAATGCCTCTTGCTGCATGCATAGCAGTCCTTTCAACACCTAACAAGTATAGTCACAACTGTAGATCAGTGCCCTTATGATATGCATTGTACACACATGCTGCGCTTATTAGCATTAAAATTACAAGTTAACAATATCTTGTCTGCTCATTAGTTGTGTCAGAGAGTAATATTTTACGGTAGTCAAACAACTTGGCAGCCTACATACCCCATTGAAATCAGACAACTCGGACCAGTTGTAAATTTCTTTAGCCAACTCATCACATTATATAAATGCCTGAGCTCGTTTCTTTCTGTTGTCCTCAGAGTCGACATCAACAAAGCTTTCATCCATCTAGTAAATGATTGAATGTTTTCAAAGCATTCTTTGGTAATCTTAGTATCAAAACGTGCAATAACATTAATATGATGGAGCCAGAGAAAGAAAAACAAAAAAGACAGCTCCAACACAAAGCCTTAAAACATTAGTTGATAATGGTTTGTAAACTTTTTTTGAGTTAGCCCAATTATATTTCAGGTGTGTAATATAGTTCTGCACTGAACTAGGCAATCAGAGTTTTACCCAAAAAATGAAACTGTTTTCCACTCTATAGAATTGTAAAATTTGACTATGCACGAGATTCAGTGATTAGCGAGTCAAAATAAAATAAAATCAAATTCAAAAGTATTGTCTCAACCTTTCTTTTCATTGGTGATTGGCTTTGAATTGATCCATGTTGCGGAGTTAGCACTTTTTTGGGTGTTTTGCCAAATTTTAGCCTTTTCTCAATAACAGCTTCACACAGGTCAATCTCCTCCTGTGGAACTTAAACTTTCGAATCAACTTGTTCTTCCACAGTTCTCTATAAATAATATTATACCACTCATGTCAAAATAGCTTTCCATGAAAATTAAATGGTTCGCCCTATTCAGAGGGAGGGTAAGAGAGAGTTTTCATGTACATATATGACGTGTCAAATATTGTGTACTCAGCACTATAATCATGGCATTCAGTACCCTAAACACACAAAGGCACCCAATAATCATCCACACATGCAACTTCAGCAATACCATCATTTCAGCAGTACTACAAAGACAGAACTTCACAGATGTTGCCAAATAAAGTATTGGCATTCCGAAAAAGCTTGAATTTTTGCCTTTAAATGATTTTATTTGATTTGATTATATTGAGCAATGAAGTGCCTAGTTTAATCATTTTAAAAAAATAATTCAAATTAGATTTTCCAGTAGAAATTTCCTTTTCAACGACTCATTACACAATCTACAAAATAAAGTTTCACTTCACAAATAGTATTTGACAGTATGAAAGGAACACCGAAATCTAATAATTCATTACTACAAAGAGAAAAGAAATTGAGCTAAAAATTCTTTAACGTTTTTTGCACCATTTCTCATACGCTGTATACTAGTAGTACTAGTTTCCTTTCTCATTTCTATAAAACAATGGAAATTTTCAATTTGGAAACGAGAATTTTATAGTTTTTCAATGATTGATCTCTTTGGAATTTTGGGAGGCGTTTTTACTCAAAAGGACTAGTAAAGTTTCGGTAGCCCGCTTTTTCACTTCTGCAAAATTTATTGTCTATGAAGACATTTATTAATCATAATTTACTTACATTCCGGTGCTTGTAGTGGCATCATCTGCCAGACATGGATACTTGGAAACCAATGCCTGAAAGACAGCTGAATAATTTTCTTGAGTTGGATATCTAAATAAAAAGCATTTTACCATTAAGGATAAACCAATGTGTTAGTTTATAAAGAATATTCAATTTTTTGTGTGAAATTACAAAATTCAGAAACCATCCTCTGACTTGAAAAAAATGCAAAATAAACTTTTATGTACTTTGATGTGCTAAATAGGTAACACCAAATCTAACATTAACAGAACAATTCTCACTAGACAAAACCTGTGATGTTATCTATTTAATTTTTTTATATGCATATGAAGATTAAGCTCCGTAAATGGCTCCACTCATTTGTGCTTGTGGAGTTTTCCCCCCGCAACATGCCACTGAAATTACATTTTCGTTTTGCTCAAAATTTATTGATAAATTATTTGTTTTTTTTTTAATTTATTTTTTTGTAATACTCAGAAAGGTTTGTGATTCCATCTTTCCTGGTATTTTTTGAGTGTTGTAAATGGTGGCAATCCATCTATTGATTGTTTAATGGTGTAAAAACTTATGCTGAATTTTAATATGTAACAAACAAGCTCAGAAGTTGATCATATCATGTAATTAATTAAACAGTTTTTGCGCAAAAAAAGCACAAACAATAAAAATGCAACTCACGGGTTGTCCTTTTCGAAATGTGTGAGCATGTCATCGAAAAGAAATTTTACAATGTTGCTTGAATGGCTTTCAGTAGCAGTCGACGTTTCTTTTGCAGCTGAAATGATGGTTTGCAAGTACGTTGGCATCTATGGCAGTTGATATGGACTTGGAAATCTACAAAACATTGAATGTTTATTCAGTCACCAAAAGAAGGGCATCACCTATAGCAAATGTAAAAGAGTAAAGTGATTCAACTGACTGATGTAAATTATCCATGTTACCTTCGAGCAGTGGGAGTGGATGCAATGAATGAGCCTTCAACAGAATCACTTATCTGCTCTGATGTATTAATTTGTGCAGGTGGCTCGCTCTCTTGGGTATCGTTTCTAGAACGCGTGATTACAATGTGAGGATGCGTTTGCAAAAGAATACTGATATTTCTGGGAAAAACTGCTTGTTTTTATACAAATTGAATGCTAGAAAAGCAACTAACTGTAATTAGTACCAGAGCATGTTTAGAATAGAAGAATTCTGTGATAGAAGAATAAAAGGAGGTTACTGACTTGTTGCCCAATGAATAATGAAACAGTTAACAGGTGAACTACAAACTTCCAGTAGGGTATTAATAAAGTATGGGCAAGGGGTGACATACTGTTTATAACGGATGGACTTACAGCTCAGCAAAAAAGTGGCAGCCACCCCATGATGCATATATCACTTCTTGGGACAAAATTCCACTTTCAAATACTTCATCGTCTACTTCCGTCTTATCTGTAGTGAAGAACTTCAATTCATCACTGCCCTTTATTCCAAATGTTATCTTTACTGAAACATAAATGATTGCAACTAAATACACTCGCCATTATCTGGCAAAGCTAACATCAATAGTCAACAGCAGATGGTTTGCAATGGCAATGGTCATTAAAGTTTCCTATTGCCACAAAAAATCCAATAGACTGAGAGCAGGTGACTCCGGTATGTCAATTATTTCTCAAACTCAATGGTGGCTATTTGGATTCAAGAATGCTGCCTCTTTTATAAAGCTGTCCTCTCACCCATGGGTGAGAGGACAGCCTTATAAAAGAGGCAGCAGTAGAGAGCATTTTTACTTTGCCATGGTTAACAATTGAACTGGGTAACATCGGTCATTTTATGCATGTTTTGTACCTGTTAGCTTACTGAGTACTATTGCATCATACCCATCAACTAAGGTCCAGCTAAGCTATTGAGTGAATGATGTATTTTTGGGTATAAATATAATAATCAATAACAAACCAAGTGTACTGTTAGTATCACAGTGAATAATAGCTTCAATTGAACATCAGCTTAAATCCTAAATTTAGTTCTACAAAATATTTATGATTGATAACAATGATAAAATATATATCTCTGCTAGCCAGCGAAGTTTTTTGAGTGTTTAGTCTCACTACAAGGTTGTCGTGCTATGAAAAACTAGCCTACATTCAAACAAATCACTACTGTAAATTTCCCAAACTTTCCTTTAAATAAATGAGTTGTAATTTGCGTGATTTATTAAAGCCAGTTGTATTAAAGCGCATAAATTGGAAATATAAGCCGAAAATTTTGAACTACTAAACCATCAAGCTATTAATAGCAACCATTAATAGATGACAATTATTATTTCTATCACTGATATTAAAACTGTTATTATCTCATTTACCGTTCCCAAATTTCACTAATGGTTAGCCATACTAATTAGTGCAAGCAGTGTAATGCAATGCGTCACTTTAGTTGGTCGCTGCAGCACCCAAGTGTGAAGTTTCGTTATAATAAAATTGAACATTGGCATGTACAAAGAATGTTTTTAGATTAGTTACTTAATACTATTTTTAAAAAAACTATGATATTTACTTGCAGTCAGCTTATTGTATGTATGATAATCAAATTGTCACAACTATTACAATGACTGACAGCAATGATGAGGGGGGGGATACATATGCATACATGGATGGACATACAACACATGATTCTACATGAGCCAATAAAATCATTTTTATCAACTTGCAACTGATCATCTTTAACAAACCTTTATTTGCATTCAGAGTTAATGGTAACTATAGAAAATACGTTATAAATCTGTGTCGCACTGACATGCTCAAAAAACGCTAATATAAATCACATAATTCTGCAAAAGTAGTACATTATTTTTTACGTTTCAGAACTTTAAACTGTCATTGCAGTGAAAAAATTCAGAACCTGGTGTTCCGCTATCTGTTCATTATTAATTAACTTTTTGCTCGCATCATGCAGGAAGTCGGTACACAAAGTTCTGCAATCCTAGGTAAACATTTCATGGGCCTTATCAGAATGTCTATGCTATAAAGCTCAGTAAAATGATTATTAGTTACTTACACCTGCTCCGGCGATTCTGGGCTAAGCGTGAGATCCACATCCACTTCAGGAGAATCGGGCATTACAGTCAGCTCTACGTCAACTTCATTATTGAAATAAGTAAGTAGACAATTTTAGCAAACAGTAATTTAGGTAAAGTGAAGGACCATTTAATCTCCAGTGATTGGGTGTCACTCTACACGCATGTGTAGCAAGCATAATTGATACAATCAATCACCAATATTTTTTACTTTAATCCAGATATAAAATTTCGAACTGTGGATCAACTGACACATATGCAAAAAACAATAAGTGCCAAATTAACCCTCCACTTTCCTATCAAAATGCGCATCCAGTTTTTACTAGGCGCACAGTACTGGACTAACAAAAGCTGATCTGTTTCGTTCCAGCTAGAAGTCCCTGCTCTATTAAACCGCATGTACATATAGCAATTACTAAGCGATAGTGTGATTTTGCAATTTCTGTATCCTACAAAATCGCTAAGCAATCGCTGGCATTTTATTTGAGGTTATCGCCAGGTTTTGATCGAGATCAAAAAATTGCTAGCGGATTCTTTGATCAGCCATTCACAACGTAAAAAAACTTTATCCTTGTTTCCAATAATGTATCGTCATAGTCATCGCTCCGATCTACCAACGATCATGTAATAAATTGAAGGCTATGCTCTGTAACAGCGAGTTTGAACGGAATTGCTGGAGAATAGGTAGTAGTAAAAAATTGCGCAATTTGGGGGAGGGACTTAACCAATGGCTAAGCAAAATCGCTAGCACGATCGATCGCCACATGTACATGAAGTATTATTGACACGAGAAGTGAAGCTTACAGTGAAGGTGCTTGAGCAACATAACAATATTTTAATACAACCTCTTACCAACTATCGTTACTATCTGAGACCTGCGGCAGCATTTATGATGATGTACATACACTATAACTTAAACTTTTTCAACATCTGTTAAATAACAGATCAAAGTTAATATTGGTAGTTTTTGATTCCAAATAAATAATTTAAAAGTTGTTTTACTCTCTGGCCTTCTGACAATAATCATCTTGTGAGATAATAAAAGCACACATGCATAAAAATTGTAGGGATTCTGACTAACAAGCAAATGATACTAAATACCTAACTACAATAAATCAAGAGTTGAAATCAAAATGTATATATATCAGCTGTTTGAATTTTATCGGTTTGGAATGGTTTCGTTCAATAAAAATTTAGAACTTGCTGCGTTTAATTGCACAATGTCATGCAAATGCAGCTGCCATATCAGTTTATATGGTCAAAAGTTAGGTCAAGTTATCCTGTTATTGGTGAGACAATTTCTAGAAGCAATCACTGCTGACCTATGAGCGCATTTTTTTAATATGAATAAGGTTATACAAAGCAAACTTTTGAAAACTTGGCTGTTTGTATGATAACGCATCCAAAAGCCTGTGACTACACAGACTTTAAGATTGCATAAATTGCTTTTGATTCCTAGATGTGTATAGAGCTTACATGTATGCAGGTTTCTATGGGACGATGGAACCACCCGCAATTCTGACATAGCTTCCTAAAAATTAAATGCTTAGAATAGACGAGATTGGACACCTAACGCTCAGTTTACACACATAAATTCCATGGCAATTGCTCTCAGCGATTAGGGAATTTCCCACTTCTGTCTATGGAAAAAATTACCAAGCGAACTGCTAGCATTTTACTTGAGGTTATTACCATTTTTTGATCGAGACCAAAAAATCACCAGACACTATCTTGATCAACCAATCACAACACACAATGTTATACAACATCTCCAATAAAATCATTTCACATGCAGCACCCTGCCTTATAACAGTAATAACAAATTGGACCAGAAATACTAAGGAATGTATATGTATATCATGAAACTTTTGTGAGGAGGTTCCTTAACCGCTCAGGTCAATTGCTAGTGCAGATGGTGTATGTGTATTTAGCATAAATTGCAATTAACATCTGAAACAACGCTAATTAAGGCACCATATCAGGATTTGCTGTAAGAATATACAGAATGAGAAGGATATCAAATTATAAACTTGCAACTAAGTCTTAATTACTAACTAGCATTGAAAAATCCAGTAGCATGCTTTAATACCATGCTACAGGAAAAATAAACAGACATACCGCTTTTTATCCATCTTGATAGCCAAACCTACAAATAACAATGAAAATAAACGAAATATGTAGCAAGCACCTCGCAATGTGATAAAATCATTCCAGGAAAACTTTTATCAATTAAATGACCACATCAAAAGCATCCAAGGCAGACCTGCAATTTTTCAAATGGAAGATTCACATGTAGTCAAATGTGGTCTGAAAATTTTTTTGCAAATCTTCGAAGTTGAGCTGGGATATCTCAAAACAACTTTTCATGATAAAAATTGCTGAAAAAGAGGGATTGCCACAGACAGAGTTGCTTTAAATTTGTCTCCGGAGCCAATAATATTACGTAGTAGTGATCGTATGGTTTTACGACCAATTAGCATGTTTTCAACTGAAAATAAAAATGTCGTCAAATGATAATAGTATTATGAATAATATTATTTAAAAATATTAGTATAGTTCATTAAAATAAAGAAAAGTTATTATAGCTTAATTTAAGCTACTACTACTAACAACTTGATAATAATGATAATAAAAACTGTAAAGGAAATGAAAATTCCTGCACCTGAGAATAATTGCTTATTGCAATCAAAAACACTGTTTGTATACTGGCTAAGAATTTAAATTAGAGAGGCAGACCCCTTGTTAATAATACTCTAGTCCGTACTAAAGAAGATGATGTAAGATACAACTTTTTTAAGCAGTAATAATAAAAAATACTTTTTCAATAGCTAAAGCTACCTACCAACTACTTACTACGACTACCTACGCTAGCGGCTACTACTACCTACCTACGCATAATAATATTACTAATTATTATTATAAAGTTATTATAATAATTGTATTATTATTTCATAATTAATATTATTGTGCGTATTAGTAGTAGGTGGATTATTTTGTTATTAAAAAATCAATTTATTATAATTATGCATTATTATTGTTTATTATTATAATAATAATTATTATTATATTAATTTTTATTATATATATTATTATTATTAATAGTTGTTATTACTTGAAGTTATGATGATGATCATCATCATTGATTATTTTTATTATGAAGTTAAACTTCATCACAATAATAAAAAAAATAATAATAATTACTAATCAATGATGATGATGATTACAACAAACTTCAAATTATTTGTTGTAATTTCAGTTTTTCTCTGTGGTGGTTTGTTACCATAGGGTGATGAAAAATCGTTGGTTGGTAGTTAATTTCCTTAAATTAAAGTAGTTGTTAGTTCAAATTATTGTACCACTCACTTGTGTAAACCTAGTTTACCTCACTTCAGAAAGAGAGAGAGAACACGTGCACCACTGACAAATCACAAAAAATGTTTTCTCACGTCCTCGTATACCTTATAAAGAGGGTACTCTCTTTGCACCTCATTGAACATGTGTTGGGTATCTCTATGGTTATTGCCATAAACCTATTATTATATAATAATAGTACTAGGTCTATGGTTATTGCCAAAGCCAGATGTTTATCCACTCCATAAGTCTGTGGGGAAGATAACTCTGAATAGGCCAAAAGTATATAGATAGACTGCTAATTAGAAGAACGTTCCTTCGGATCGTTCGGCTGTTCGGTTGTTCGGCGTTCGGTTTTATGCAGTTACCGATAAATCACATACATTGATTCGAGCATTTGATTTGATGACTCAACTATTTGAAGAAATGACTTGTTTCAAATATCTGATACAGCTGGTAATGATTTGATTTGGTTACGTTCACTCATCATTTGATTTGCTTTGTCTCTTTTTGCTAGAATTGACCAGATCTTTACAAAAATAAAGCAAATCATCAAAGAATCCAATGATAAGAATGTCTGTAGCTTTTTTAATCCTTGTAATTGACCTGATAATGCTATACATTATTCATAGTTAGTGTATTAACAGATCTCTTAACCTTGAGCTATAAAAAATCCACGTATACTTCCCTGTGTAGCAGTCTGGAAGGGGTCCAGCTGGTCTTCAGCATTTAAAAAAAATAGATTTATTCTCACAGCATTACAATGAGAATACTGAAATGGTGGTGTTGCATCCCTTATAAAAATGAAACCAACGACAGCAAGCCGAGCAAAATTAAGAGGTTAATAGTTATATTATCCTCAGTCTATACACACAATTAATTAGCACTGAATTAGAGAATAAGGAGGCGAAAATATTAATTTCTCGTTGAGAAATTAAAGTTGTGTAGGAGTGGGCAAATTACGGAAACTTAAAATAACCAGCTATGGTGGAGCTGATTGGAGAGAGCTCAAAGACAAGTTATATTTGCAAAAAGTCTTGGCTTATTTAGGTATAAAACATTTTATTTAAAATTTTAAAAAACGTGTCACTAAAAACATGTCGGATCTACATAACTGATAACATATGAATACAAATATTGGCAAATATGCTTTTTTTGGGGCAAGTACACAAATAGGAGACCAAATGAGCTTTTGCAGTGTCTTTGATTATACTCCATTGTTTCGGCCTTGCATCGCTTTTTGGTTTCTTCATCAAAATCAAAGGTAGTAAAGGTCAGACACCTTATTAATCGTAATAGGCAAGACAGAATGTTGCTATTCAGTATGAACATATCTAAAACGGCTAAAAAGGCGTTCAGTCTCTGCATTGCTGTTAGAAACCGCCAAAACAGTGGCCATTAACAACTCTACATTCGGTCTACCATCCAAATGGCTACCATGAAAGACAATTCGCTGAAATTTCTGGCAAATCTTGATGTGCGAGACTGCAAAGAATATCTCACATTCGTCTTCAAAGTCTTCACCACCTTTTGCCCCTACGTGCTGAACCAACTTCACAACTAAAAAAAAACAAACAGATTCTTTAGTTTTCACTGAAAATCACTCGGAGTTAAGCCTAAATCTTCAGTATTTAACTTTCTCTTATTGCACATCAGCACTCATTGCACAACAGCTGGGTATTTGGTGTGCTGTAGTGTAGTCACAATCTGTGACCTTTCGTTCACTAAAAGGGTGTCTACACAGGCCGATGTGTGGCCGATTTGCATCGGATGGTCTTGCGATGGGCGTGCCCGATGGGCATGTCCACTTTGGCACATTGTGGGGCCTGTTCGTGAGCATAACCCACACGTTGGTCTATGCCCGACGCTGAAGAAACATTGTCGTTCTCTGATTGGTCAAAACCAAATATTTCCCCTAGCTCATCAAGTTTAACCATTTACAACACATTTATGTTACAGTTTTTGGCAACAACGAGCATCAACTACAAACTCCGAAGGAATTATTATGTTATAATAAAGTTTGAACAGTAATTTGAATTTAAATGGCTCATAGAACAGTGGTAATTGATAATTTCAACATTACTGAGTATAAATATGATAATAAATAAAATTAATAACAATTACAACAACAATAAATTAAAACTAATTATTATATCATTTAAAATGAATAATCACAATATCTGGAAGATTTAGTAATAAACGATCAAAAATAATATCGAAAAGATGTTTTCACGGTGAACAAACAGCCATACATCACAGTGAAATTGTTCTTCAATTATTGTTATTATTGTGATGATTATTATATCAAGGAAACAAATAATTCGTTGTCAGAAATGAAATGGGCAAAACCCCGCACTTTGTGCCCTATGATTGGCTAGTTCAGTCGCAGCTCACCGATGTGCTCAAGTACATAACCGCGCTACTTTGGCCTGTGTAGCCACCTGCACATAGCCACCAACCATAGTATAGGCACCAAAACATCGGTGCAGTGTAGCCACACCTTAAGGGATGTTGGATTGACATATGAGTACATCAGCACATGCTTTAGTGGCATCGTTCAAAGCATTTTGTTCACAAAGGAAACAATCCATTTCACAATTGCTGGATAATGTTAGCGATCACAAACCGTTCTGTATCATCAGCCATGTCACTCAGAGACACTCTTGTTTCATGACCCAAATCTATGTGGATTTTTGCCAGCATGTCTAGTTGATCAATCTCTATAACCAGATGATCACTGCTTCTCAAACGAGCCAAGCGTTGCCCCCACAGTGGAGGGTTGCAGAATCCTTCCCAACAGCTGTTTCATTAAACTTTCACAGGCATTATATTTTTTTGTCCATTATATACCTGCTAGACTAGACAATAGAACTGCAAAGCTGAACAAGGCTGATTAAAAACTCAGATGTAACTAAGTGGTATCTGAAATAACATTTTCCCCCTTTCTCAACTTACCTGATGATATCTTTGGTTGTAACCATCCACGGATTTCAATACCGGCTTTAAAAACAGTGGAAGACGGCTTAGTTGGCTTGTCTTGGAATATTTTGCTGATTATCTTTACTTTCCTTTTTTTCTACATCTGGATGATCCAACAAGTAGCATTGCAAAGGCTCAAAGTTCCTCAACTAATTTGAGACACAAGCACACATAGTCCGGGTAACAAGGCCCAAATTTGGCGTGTCTCAAGTCATTGAAGGTAACCTTATGTACAATACACAGTTGCGAAGCTGACAATCTGTACATATCAGTTAAGCTGGCACACTTTGCATATCCCGGTAAACTTTTCCGTAAAAAGGGGAAATAATCCAAAAAACCAATATTTCAGCGTTTTGATTGGCTATCACTTAGGAGACTATAACTTGAAAAATAATTTGGCAATTTTTTATATAATTTTCACACACATGTTAAAGAAACACTGGTTTACATGTGCAAACTCTCAAATTGATCGGATAAGAAAAGTTCAGTCTGTACTGGAAATTAGGCTAAAACGTGCCAATTGTCGCATTCGGTGGAGTGCATCTTTTTTCATAGATGATGACACACAATTTTTATTGCATAATATCAAAGATAATAGTCCTCAGACCATGCAAATTCAGTTTCATGACCTCAACTTGAAAGATAACCGAAATACAATTAATTTTCTGTTGTTCTCTCAATCGGGAGTTGTCTCCCCAATTTAAAGTCTTCACTTTTTTGCTGATCACATCATTTAATAAGGAGCCCTTACATTTCAACGCTGACTAGCAAACTTACCATAAATTTACATGTATTGACATCTTGGTATGTTGAAGCAACAATTCATATCATAATAGGCTGGTTGCCTTTTACTGTGTATGACTCATATCACTCCCTACCTTTACATTAGCTGATGCAATATCTTGCACTGTTATTAAATACATACCGCTATCATAATCAGTCTATTCCTGGTGACAAAATACATAAGTCAAATGTTCTACATGGTACTATCCTTAATTACATACAAAACATGAACCCTCCCTAGGTTTCAGGGTTTAGCATTAAACATTTTGATTGAAAAACTTTAGACTAAAACTGGCAACTCCATTTGTAACGAAAAATGTGCTGCTAGAAACTTCATCAAAAAAAATTGTAATTGTAACAACTTGTTACTAGCTAATGCAAAAGTTCATATGTGAAAACTTATTTTGGCGTGAGAAAATTTTTTTCGGCATCATCGGCAAATTTTCAAAATTTTATTATGTCTCTGCTGCAAGTGAAACTGCTTATGAAACTCGTACCAAGTCTAAAACTGGTGAAGAATGCAGTTATGTCATAATTATTGTGGCCTATATGCAGAACTTGCTGATTATAGCTTTCAGAGAGGACAGAGAACTAATCTATTTATAACTCAGTCTCATCACAACCACAAGGCCACTGTTTAGGCTGGTGAACGTTCCCAATGGAATGTACTGTTATTCAACTATTTATGCCTTGTGGGGTGAGGTTGATTTTGGCTAAATGGTGTAGTGAGGATGCAACTCTAACTAAGCACACTAAGCCCCATGAAAGATGCCAACTAAATCCTCATATTAGCATCAATTCTCCAAGCTGGCAACATCAATAAAATTAGTGTTGAAAACCGTTTTTAATGTTACATTAAACATTGATGTGACTGTACCACGTCAAAACTGATATTAGACTTAGTAACACACTGCGACAGCTATATCTCTCCTTTCAGTACTTTATCTCTGAAAGCAATTTCTTCCTTGTCTCGGTGGCTTAAAGTCATTCCAAAAAAATGAAAAGGACATTTGCCCTTCGGAAGACCTCACTGAACCCTTGTGTTTTTCAGTGTCTAGATGACACATGATGTCCTTAATGCCTGCAGACAGCACTAAAACAGTGCTACATTCCCTGCAACAAACTTTGTTCTTAATCAATTTCCCATCAGTTGAATATCATTTGCAAAAATCCCCAGAGCTTGCTTCTCCGACTCAGCTAAAACACTTTGTGAGGCAGTGAAATTTCCTTTCTTGGTTGGTTTCTTGGCTTTTTTGAGGGTCTTTTCGTTGGCTTGTGTGGATTCATCTTCACATTCATCATCTTTTTCATATACTTCAACTCACTTTTTTGGAGCTTCATGTCTACTAGTGGATGCAGTTGGCATAACTGCAGCTAAAACATGATTTGATCTTTTCATGAGAAAATTGTGAAGCATTAATTGTGAGTGAACCTGCTTGGTTTTTCATGTTTTCTGTGATTAAACACTTTTATGAACTAACTTTTTATCTCTAAAATTGATAGAAGCAACAGATTTAATTAATAACGATGGGCAATAAATGATATTACTCTTACTCCATCAAACCAAAGATGAATCTCTACCACCACAATGGTTTTCATTATTTCAATGAATAACCGAGCAATATGAAATGGCTAGAAAAACAAAAAAAACGAGGAAACTAAACTTGATTCTAAAAAAATTCATGAAAATTAAATGAAAACTCAGACATTTTCATAATAATAAACACATGACATTTTCATAATAATCAAAACATAACATTACTAATAACAAATACTCATTATTATTGGCTATAATAGAGCTGTTTAAATGCTAGGGTCAGTGTTTCCGAGGAAGATTTTTATTTTATGCATTTTTGCAAACTTATTTTCTGCTTTTTGATTTCTTCCCACAATCTACACTCTCCCCTCTCTGCAAACTCTCTCCAGTTTGTTGGCCTTAAACCATTTTTTTGAGCTGATAAAGCATACATTGTTTGCTACGAAAAGGTGTACCATTTCAACTTCTAAATGCTTCTGTCAGGACTAAAAAAAGATTGATGGCAACTCGCATGCACTTTTTCATTGAAACTCACCTGTAGGTATTCACCTTCTGTTAATTATGCTTAGATGTTGGTACTTTTTTAGCTATGAAAATAGGTTGCCTTCAATTATTTGTTCTCAAAAAGCCATCCAGCTTTGTGTAGGAGATGAGCTGACATTGGCTAGTATAAAAGTGAGCATGTCGAAATAAACTAGCAACAAAGTCTTACATGATCAAACATGTGAATTTGGCAAAGAATTCAGAATGCTGCAATGGAAGTTGGAGCAGTTTAAAGTGTTGAAAAGAATAAAAAATGTACCCAATTAAACATGTACGCATAAAAATACATGCCTCTAGTGGGCCTAGAGGTTGAAACTAGCCTGTAGCTGTTTTTTTTTAAATTTTAACAACAGGTGGTTATTAGTTTGGTCTGTAAGAAGTGTGCATGAAAACAAATGTTCATACCGTTGCTACATTGTTACTCAGAAACATTGATATCTTGCCTTACATACCAATACAGCAACGATACCTATTAAAAATATAAATATTGTCAATGTGCATATAAAGAAAACTGTAGAACCCTGTAAATTCATCAGCGTACTGTACCATCACGATCGTGTATACGGAATATCCAACAGCTATTTCACATCATCAAATTTTACACATACTTCAAATTGTGACAAGAACGATGATGTATTTCCTTTGCAAGTGCATGTATACCTGGAAGATGAAGTGACGAGTTGACACCATTTATAGACCACCTTTAAGATGAAATAACATGAAATGTTTCATACAGTTACTTTTTTATATGCGTTAAAAATCGAAAACTTAGATATTGTGAGATGGAGGCGCTCAATGAAAAAATTGTCCTCTTGGAGTCACTAAATACTTGTCACAGAGCGAAATATTGCAGGAAACTTTGCTGGCAAATCATGCTTACGTGGTACAGTGTACGATAGTTGCAGTTAATAATAATTATTAGTGAAACATGACACAAAAGTTACAAGCTGGCTCCTCCTCACTGTATCAAGGGATGGCGATTCTGACAAGTGGGATGCAAAAGTACCAGAGGATCGAAGGTCAGACAAGAGTCTGCCCACCTTACTGTCAAGAACCAATAGGACCATAAATAAACGATATGCTCGAATGATTCACTATGTGCCTTATTGTTGTATTAAAATGTGATTGGTCATAGAATATGTGTTTTATCTTGTATTTTTGTATAAAATTGAGAGACCAAGCCAGAGAGCTCAGTTTTATTCTTAGCACTAAAGCTCACACTTTAAGACTAGTCTTGTTGTTGCTCTAAATAGGGTGTTGCAGATATAGACTTGACGAGCAGAGTAGCAGTTGTGATCAAGTAGTGCCAAAAAATACTAAAATAATTTTTCTACAGCGCTTCATCTTTCAAGTGCTTCGAAACTGAAACAAGTACTTCCACCATCCTCTAATTCATCTATTTACTGCTTGCAACATGTGATGTTTTTGAAAAGTATCAAAACATCGCAATTCTTGCAATGTGAAGATAAACTGAGATTACCAATCAGAGTTGTCATAAGTCTATAACAAAATGTAAAAAAATGCATCACTGTCATTATTAAGAGTGAGTCAATATTTTTTATTTTGAAATCATTGGTTAGGAATTTTAATAATTGCAAAAGTTAATGAGGAAGTTATTACAATTAATTGACTTTTTGTGGTTTTTTGTTCTATACTACAGTTAACAAATCCACAGCTTTATATACTATTTTCAGCTCAAATGTGTAATCTCAAACCCATCCATAACAGAATAGTGTGCCAAGATCCTGTACAAAGCACTTGCTCAAACACTTCAACTACAGCTAACTATTGACTGTCCAATCATAAATAATCCATTAAATATAAATGCGAACTACATTACAGTCTGAAAAAGAGAAACGGTGTTTCAGTTTCTGTTTTACTGAATACTTCCTACAATTTTCGACAAAGAAAACAAACATTGATTGATGGCTGCTGTATTTCCTGTTTCAGTGTTTGATTCAATGTTTGAAGTCAGATGTATTTGTGTCTGAAAACCTCTCTTTTTGGTTAATATCAAACGCTATCCACATTATTGAATTATGAACTGGTGCTTAACACTGCTAATCATTATTTCATCTTCATTACTACGCTTCGGCAGTATTAGTCAATTATTCTAGGCTACAAACACTTTTTTCTAGAGAACAATCTGAAACTGATGTGATGTATCCTTACCAGTTAAGAAATAATATCTGTTGTGAGATTAGGCCATGCATTTGTCACCAATTATAGATACATTTCCTTTCAAATGCATCCTCACTTTTTTTCTCAAATGCATCTTCACTTTATCATCTAGGCATCACATATATCCATATCATCTAGATGATATTTGAGTCTGTCTACTCAAAATAGAACCTTTCAGCTTTGAGAATTTCAAAAAAAATTTGTTTATTTCTACTTCAGTTTTTTTTTAATGTATCTGTTTATGTAGACACACAATATTCCCAAAAGTTGTATAAAGGTCGCCATTCATAAAAAAGTTAAAAATGTTTGGACACTTTTGATCGGTTGTAACAATTTTACAGAACGGAGAATAAAACAGGTGTATTTTAAATAAGTACAAAATCAACAGCCATGAAGATCGACAGACATCTCACTGAGGTAACCAGAAAAGTAGTTCAGGCCTAAAAAACAGGCTGACTGTCCGCATATTGTCTGTTTGACTTGAAAATTTGTGATACCCAAAATTTATTTTCATCGAAAGCAGTAACTATGTCTGCCAAAGCTGCATCTGTGTACAAAACAACATAAACTTTAGACTATGATGGTGTAAGATGCTCAATACATTCACATGAGAAAAATATTGCTTGTAGCATCACCAGATTTATAACTACTCTCATCTGCATTGTACATTGATAGGTGGTAACAAATTTTGGGAATAGAAAAGTTTCTTTCTTTTCATGTTGTATTTCAAAACCAGAGGTTTTCATATTTCATACTTGTTCATGTGGTTTCTTTAGCTGTTCAGTGTTTATCTAAATGCAGTCAGATCTATAAATCCTCTATGACAGGCCACTTGTGCATTAGACCGTTGGTAAAAACTTGTCTCAACTGAGGACAATGTACAATGTTGTAGATATTGAAGCAGAATTGAGAGTATTGTTAATTCTGGCTGACAGTTTTGTCGTCTTTGACGAGACCGCTCGCGTTCTTCCTCCTTTCCTGCATCTTTTTTTTTCTTCCCTATATTGTTTACAGCGCTCAGAATTTGAAACTGATGCTGGTTTACAGATCACTTTGGGCATCTTTGAATCTAAGTAAATATTGGGAGGGTCTTAAATATCTAAACATGAAAGAAAGCCTGACAAATTACGTTGGCAGAATCTCATGATAAAACCAAGAATAAATAGGCAAATTATACAAGAAGAAAAGGTATTATATTACTGATATTGTTTTTATAGCAAGTGAAAGAACTTGACAAAACTATTATTTGTTCAGAAAGCAGTATTATTGTCAGTAAAAACTAGTTTACACTGGGATAATAACAGTGACAGATAGACAATAATAATAACAAGACAGTATTACAAATTTTATAATAATATTATGTCAGATTTATCATAATTATTGTGACCAAGGAAAGAGGAAAAAATTACTTATCTACTCCTAATAATTCATTATTATTACTATTTGTATATTCAAATGATGTTTTAATAATAATTGCTATGGATAGTAGATATGATAGTATGTACGATACTTATCCTCTATTATTATTTTTATTATAAATTCTATCTATAGCAAACAGATACTAAATAGAACATACGTTTGATAAATTTAACTTAATAATTTACTTAATACCATTTCTACTTGACCTTATTCATGGTGGTAAAATGATAATAAATTAATGATAAGAAAAAACAATTAATCTAATAATAATAATTAAATCAATTATAAGAATTAATAATTATAATAATAATAATTAGTTATCCACAGCAATTATGCACTGCAAACAATAATTTTTAGTATTTGTGATATAATTTAGTGGTATAAATAACTTAAAAACATTAATTTTTTAATTGTTGATCGGTCGTAACTGGTCGTAACAATTGGAACGGAGATACTATTATGCTGTACACGGACCGCAACTGGTGCACATTCTTTCAAAAAAAATATATGTGAGAAAGGTAATAAGTTGAACAACCACTTTAGCTTGAGATCCATAAAAAATTACAAAAATTGCAGCTATTGTGGTCAAATCAAGACCGGTGGTCGTAACAGCGATTTGAACGGAGGTTACGTGACAGCTACTAAACTATCATCCAGTTTCAATCTAGATCAGTATTTCCAACATTTCTTGTTATTTTTGTACAATTGTGACACTTTTCTTCCAACTTCTTGTAAGTTTTGCTGACAATTTCATTTCTTACATCAGAAAAAAACGTTTTTTAAGCTAGCATTATTTCCACGGAGGTTTTTTTTTAGCATTAACATAATATTCAACAACAGTTTAACTTGTCACTGCTAATATTTGTCAACAGTTTTTTACCTACCAGTTGCTGCTAAGCCATTCTAGTTTCAGATTTTATTAAGTTTTTCACAATACTAATACGCGAATCAACTGTAATTAGCTCTGAAACATTGTGTGTCTTTTATTTTTATCCATCGACACGCAAAAATAATGAAAAAAAATATAGTATTTTTCTCATAATTTGGTTTTTATTATTTCAATGAAAAATGAGACATCTCATATAAGAGTAGGCATCTAGAAATGAGATAATGTTGTGATCACCTTGTTATGATGTGTGTTTGCTGACTTATGAGCCTTCAAACTTTGGTACTTTTTGATATTTGAAAGGTCCTATTTTCACTGAACAGACTCATATGCCTTCAACTACGAGTTCATGGATTGTTAGTCTACTTGGGTGGTGTAATATTGATGTACGCATGGTATGTTCTGCGCTGCACACCTGGGCCTGAGAAGCAGACAGTTGACTGCTGCAAAACATGCACAAGTTCCTTAGAGGTCAACAGACAAAAATTTTAGTTTTGCAAATTGTTCATTTACCCATACTAGTTACGGTAAAGTCCTAACTGTTGCCTTGCTTCACAAAATTTACACTCAACGTATTGTGAGAGGGGTGAGACGGCCTAAAACCAAACTTTAGGCGTTTTCAGTTTTATCGTCAAATAATTTGGGTTGATGCAGCATGTTTTTTTTACTTTTCAAACCTTGGTAAAACTGGCTACATTGACATTAGGCACTAAATGCCAAGTGACCAAGAGTAACTCAGGTTACAATTAACAAGATTTTTATTCGCTGTTTCTTCTTCAATTTATTGATGCCCTCCTGCATCCTCCAACCCAATGTGCACTAATAGCTGTGCTTTCAAAATGACCATTTGTTCAATAACTTCCCTAAACACTATTTTCAGTTTTCATTGACGACATTGGCAAGCACTGAATCAATACCTCTTGTAGTTATACGTTCAGATTTTAATTCAGATTGCTAGCAATGTTGATGACTTCTTTTTTTTTAAACAAAATGGATACATCCCTTTTATCTGTACTTGTTTTATTGAATTGCAGTGATTTTTCAGTTCATATACAAGTCGTAAGTCTCAACTACTTTGCTTTTTGTTGCTAATTGTTTGCCTGCTCTACTTTTATTGGCACCTCCACAGTTTTTTGTTGCTTATGCAGGTGGTTCAGTCAGTTTTATTTTCGTTTGAGCCTGAGACATTGTTCATTGTCATTTCTGCTGTATTAGACATACATTCTCCGGCGTAGCCTTCATTTCTCGAAATCTTTTTGTCATCCTGCTATGACCTCTTTTTTCTGTTTTCTTTTTCAAGGATGGTTATCGGCTTTTTTCTGTGATTTTTTTCAACTGGTGCTCAAAGTACAAATTTTCAATTCCCCTAAAATATCAAACATGACAGATTCTGCAGTTCTTATCTTATTTGTAGTCCTATGCATTTCTATTCTTTTGCTGATTATCCAGTTGACAATTTTGTCATTTTAACGTAAATAATTTTTTAAATGCTGCGTTTGATTGGTCAAGTAATTGATTTCTTGTATTCACACATTATCCATCCCTTTTTTCTATTTTTGTTGTTGTCCTGTGATGGCATCTGCTCGTGTTGGTTGTTTTGTGAAAAATTCACACCAGAATCTGTGAGAAGTTGATATAGTGAAGTATTCAGTAAACAAACTCAAACGCTAAGCAGTTACTATATGTGCAAGCCAGATACTACAAGAACCTATTTAATGGTTTGCCTCCCACAAAACAGCATGCCGAAGCATACTCTTGCTTCCTTGACCAACAACTGTGGGCTTAGCAGATTTTGTACGTGATGATAAATTCAAAAGCTTTTCATCTGTTCATGTGGTGGACTAAACACAGCATAACAATGTTTGTCTCGGATTATTACGTTAAATGCCGGTGAACAGAAAAAAAACATATCAAACTTTAGCTGCTCACTGTCGCACACAACCTACTTGCTCAAACAAATGGTCTGAAACACAGATACTGAAACCTGTTTGTGTGGCTGATCCAATGGAATCTATCGACATGAGTTTTGGTATCCCTGAAAAATTCGAGTTGAGCAGTAACCATAGAAGTTACCTGCATTGTCATATACAATCATTTTGGGACCCGCGGAAAAAACCAACATAATTGGCAAGATCATCAATGGAAAGATAAGTGAAAATTAGGAGTAAGACTTGACACTCTGCACTTAAAAACCTCTGGTGAACCGTGTTTGCATTAAAGAGCAACTTCCGTTTCAGGATTCACAGCTTTCCAGGAGTTCAAGCAATAACAAACTCCTGTTAAATCAGCAAAGTAAGTTAATAAAAAACATGTGAGGCTTTATATAACTGCTTATAAATTTGTAAAGTTCATAAAAAGTTGAAATAAAACACATAAAGATATAGATAAGGTATGCACAAGTGGGTGCGAACATGTGGGGAAGGGTTTGATGCTTCCTTGGTTTTTTTTTTTACAAGATTGAGCTAAACTTGTCTATGGAGTAGGTTCTTTCATGAAGCTTAGGAAGCGTTGGCAATGTATCACTGTGTCAGCTCCTCTCAACATAGCAGTACATGCAACTCAAAGTCATTCACCTAACGTATCTCTGTTAATTGATGAGCAATCATCGGTTTGAATTTGGTCAAATTGTTTAAATCATGTTTCTCTGACAGCAACAGTTGTCTCAGAGGAATAAGAGACTGAGCGATCAATTGTACCTGTTGCTACAGTATTTGCTGGACCATCAAAAGTGAGCTGTTGCCAAGGTTTGCTTATATTCCACAGTTTTGAAGTAGAAAACTGACATAATATTGCGAGCAACCATAGCGATTCAATGGATACTAACAGCTGCTCCTCGAAAAATAGATCTAAAGCTTTGCCGATTGTATCATGACTCGATTACAGTGCTGCAGAGTGAAAAAAGCTTATAAACATGAACAGAAAAAGTGATCACCAGAAGTACGAAGCTATTATATGATACGTATTTAGTAAATACTCGGAAACCTTCATTGAGTAAATCAAAGAAACTCCTTTCAGTACCCAAGTAACATGGCAACAATTGTTGTACATTGACGACTGACTTAAAATTTTATAAAAGTCAGAAGCTTACAATTGCAACAAGATTTAATTTTTTATTGACGTTCAATACATTATTTAGCTAGTGAACAAGAAACTATTCTGGTGAAAAAACAAAAAGAATTAAAATTATTTGTCAAGTTGGGCATGAGTAGACATCCATAGGTTTGTATGACTACACATGTTCTTGAGCCAGAGAAAGCTTTCCTGTTACAGGCACGGTTAACTTTTGCTACATCCATAGAGATAAGATACATTTTTTTGGAAAGCTCGCTGTGGTTCCATCACTGACAATTATGCCTGTTGTTGTCGAACACAATGTCGCAAAACCACTTTTTTCTAGCACAACCGTAACCTAGAATGCTGTAGTAAGCCAACCAGTCCTGACTCAGTTTGTCAAAGCTCAGTACATTGGCTCACCGCTGAAGATTTTCCCAGGCACAAAGCTTGTGGAATGAGAAGTGTCATTTTGCAAAAAAATGGGTAATGACAAAAGGTTGTTTCCAGTCAAACAAAACTTGGTTACTACCATTACTGCACTTCTTTTAAGAATAAACTATAAGCGAGAGCGCATCATTATGTTTGTATTTTTCAGTAAACGAATAAACATTTTGCTCAAAAATGGGTTGTAAGTAACAATGGAACGGTAATGGTAATAAATACACAATATGAAAAATGAATAAAGAACAATCATAACCATGCTTTTATATCTGTGCTGTTGATATCTTCATGTTCAACCAAACCAATGCAGTTTTTTACACTGTCTTTGTTTTCCTTTATAGCTTCAATGGACGAAATCAGTAGTGACTGTTTATGAAGTGAGATATTTTTATTCTTCACCTCTTCTGAATTTCTTTTTCATGCACTCAGAGAAGCAAGTATCCTTTGTAGGCTTCCATTGTGTCCCAAATTGCCTGTTTAACTTTCAGTTCAACTTGAGCTACAATAGAAACATTT
>CALYOO010000084.1:208213-251359 GCA_945261195.1 Cryptosula pallasiana
CGTTATTGGGGAGTTGTCTCCTCTTTAAAACACATTTGAAGGGTACACATTTGGACCCAACATTTCAGTGTACCCTAGGGTATACATTTAGACTCCACCCTAGTTATACCCCATTTTGTACCCTTAGTTTTTAGAGTGTGACATAGGTAGTAACAAAAACACAAGCGTAACATATGCAAGTGTTGTTCAGAATGGGAAAACAAAGAATAATGCAGGAAAATAATATAGTGCTAGCAAATGTAATACAAGTGAACCTACTGTGACAAATCCAGGATCAGCTAATCAGCCATCACAACAGAAAGGAACTAAACGCAAGAATGAGAACCAAAATTTAGGAGACCATATTGCGTCAAAGAGGAAGCATGTGTTATCTGAAGATGACAGGAAGAGCTCAAACGCGCAGGCAGTATCAAGCAAATCAGTGGAGTCGACAGTTACAATACGCAAAAACAGCTACGAAGAAAATGCAGAATATAGAGAAAGAGTTAAAACTAGGTCACATGAAATATATGCAACAAACAAGGCACATAGAGAAAATGTGGAGCCGCAAAGTAAATCCAAATATGCATTTGATGAGCAACACAGAGAAAACATAAAGCTGCAAAGTAAATCCAAATATGCCACTAATGAAGAACACAGAGAAAACAAGAATTTGCAAAGTATTTTCAAACATGGCACTGATGAAGAGCACCGCATAAAGCAAATATCACAGATTAAAAATAAATATGCAACAGACCAATGTTCTAGAGAAAGAGTAATCGCAAGTGGCACAAGCAGATATATATGCATGATGAAAGTTATAGAGAGCACCTGATAGCAAGTGGAAGAGAGAATTATTGCAGAGAACAAGGGGGGCTTGCAAATATACAAAACGCAATCATCAAGTTTAGGTCAGAGTCAACAAAATATCACACATTTGCATGCTGTGTATGTGATCGTCTGTTGTTTGACACTCAAATAAAAGTATTTAAACGACACTTGTACGCGCACACAGATTTGGTAGCACGCTGCGTTAATGATAATTATTTGCACGCTAATTGCGGTCGTTCTGGGGAGAATTGTCAGGGTCACCAATATATTAGTTATACTTGCAGTAACCACATAAGCGCTGGGAGACTTCCACCCCAGGCAAAAGTTAATAATATGTATTTAATTGAAAGAGCTGATCATTTTCAATCAATGAATTTACTGGAACAACAATTGATATCTTTATACTTGCCATTTGAAAAATTAGTTACATTAGTGAGAGCTGGTCAAAAAGCTATTAAAGGACCAGTAATTTGTGTTCCGTCAAATTTGCGAGCTGTTGCCAATGTTTTACCACAAACATTGGGAGAATCACAACTAATTCCTATTAAACTAAAACGTAAGCTAATATATAAAGGTTATACAGACTACCAAATTGTTGATGTTGCGGAGATTAATAAAGCATTGGATATTTTGAAACAAATAAATCCGTTTTATAGCGAGGTGGAGGTAAACACATCTTGGTATGATACTGTTGCACAGAGCACCAATTTGTTGAAAGTTTGTGTTATTAATAATAATGACCCTGCGGTTGGCAATGAATGTGCGACTGAAGATGACTGCGCAATAGAAGAATGTGTGATGGATGAATCTGGTGTGTTAAATAGAACAGACAATGAAGCGGCTGCAATTATTGATGGAAATGTTTTGGATTCGTGTTTACAACCTATCGATCTAGTTAATGAAATAAATATTGATAATATTGATTCAGTGGCAATTGCCCTCGCCGAAGGTAATAAACCTATTAGCTTGCTTAGTGATAATCATATTGAAGCTGAATCTTTTTCTGCACTGTTTCCGAATGGAAAAAAAAAAACACATTTGATCAGCACAGAGAAGTTAGAATCACTAAAAATAAGTATTACAATGCACGACTATTTTCAGTAGACATGCGCTTTGCTTCCAACACACAATATATATTCTTTGCCCAATACGTATATGAGATAGAACAACTGCTTTCCAGTATTTCAATTAATTTAAGAAAAGGATCAAATGCCATAAATATCACTCCTAATATCTTGCTAGATTCTGAAACGCTAAGAGGTATTCTTAAGTCTGACCAAGGGTTCAAGTTTTTTTGCACAGTGAGGGGATCACCAGAATTTTGGAAGAAAACAATGAATGATTTATTTGCAATGCTTAGACGCCTCGGTCTTCCGACCTGGTTTGTAACTTTTTCAAGTGCCGAAATAAGTAGATGGACTTGTCATTCAGGAGCTATTTTGAAACCATCTGGTAATTTTTTTTCAGAATACAAAATTAGTTCGACAGATTAAAAAGATAAATGCAAAGTATTGGGGTCTAACCCAGTAACTGCAATAAGAATGTTTTATCATAGAGTAGAATTGTTTTTTTAAATACATTTGGCTAGGACCCAGTAATCCTATAAGAGAGATTGTAGTTTATTTTCATAGAGTAGATTTTCAAGCTAGGGGAGCACCTCATTTGCACTGCTTATTTTGGGTAAAGGGTGCAGCTAAATTAAATGAAGACTCGCACGATGTTGTTGTGGATTTTATAGATAGGTATGTCTCGGCAACACTGCCAGACAAGGACAGCGATCCAGAACTGCACCAGTTACTCACCAATGTCCAACCGCACCGTAAAAATCACTCGGCATCATGTAAGAGGGGCAAGAATAAAAATTGTAGATTTAATTTTCCAAAACCTGTGTCACATATGACGATTATTGTTGGGCCATCAAATGAAACAACTGCTTCTAATAAAAACAAAGTTGATGAATTGTTGGTTAGGTTGTACGATTTGCTGGAAAAAGGAACTGAAGGAAATGCCAATGACGAACTATAAAAAGAAAGCGGTTTTGATAACTTTTAGCACTTTCAAGAGACTATGAGCTTATTAACAAAGCGATCAGCTGTTATACTTGAGAGAAACTCTAGTGAAACTTACATTAATAATTATAATGAGCGAGTGAGAGTGAGTTAGGAAATATCTTAAAGAATGCTCGTGATTCACTGGTTGAGGAGGGTAAGTATTTGGATACAGCTAGGCAAATGAAGGCTTTAGGTCACAAGTATTTTACTCATAGAGAAGTATCCGTACAGGAAGCTGTGGTAAGATTATGTGGTATGCATTTAAAACAATTTGGTAGAAAAAAAAATTTTGTACCAACTAATGAGGATGATATGAGAATGAGTGTACCTATTAACTAAACCAATAAAATAGCTAATGATGATGATGTTGTTGATGGAGAAACCAAAAAAATTTGGATGACATCCCTATACGACAAGTACTGCTCTAGACCTAGAGATGAGTTATTTGAAAGTATGTGTCAGGCTCGTTTTGCTTCAGACTATAGAGTACTTAGTAAATCAGAAGTAGCTAATAGTATCAACAGTGAGAATGTGTATAGACTGGAGAATGATTGTAGTTATGTGATGAGAAGAACGAAAAGTAAGTCTGCAGTAATTAGGTATACAAGGTTTTCTGACGAGTCCAACTCTGAAGAATATTATTTGACTCTTCTTAAATTGTACTTGCCGCACCGAAACTTGAAACAACTTAACCCTGATAATTATGATACTTGTAGAGAACTTTATGAATTTGCGTCTGTTAAAATATTTCTACCTGATCCACCAATGAACGTTCGCGATATTGCCAAAGCTAATCAAACGTATAATGATGAAGGTAACAATAGTAGGCTTTTTGATGAGGCGTGGGAGCTGTTAAGATCGGACGTTAATTTAGAGGACTCGTGGGCATTTTTAGCGCCTAATACTGAGTTTGACCGCCAAAACCAGATTTGCTAGCGTGAAAACGGTGCCTGCAATAACTTGGAAGAAAATGATGTTTTATTACCAGAACTTTATAACGCTAACAGAAATGCCACCAATAACCTTTGTGCCTTTGAGTTATTAACTAATAACATTAAACCTTTGATGCGATCGATGAATGAGAAACAAAAAGAGATACTTTACTACGTAAGAAACTGGTGTCTCAACATAAAACGCTGCCGGCACGCTTCTCCTTTTCACATCTTTGTCACTGGTGGTGCTGGGGTAGGCAAATCACACATTAAATGCATTTATCGCATGTCGCACCATATTTTAAGGGATAGTGAAGCACCCGATGATGTAACGGTTTTGCTCTTGGCACCTACTGGCACAGCTGCACACAATATATCTGGTCACACAATTCATTCTGCACTTAAAATACCTGTAATCACTGCAGCACACTATCAACCATCATGTTCTGATATGTTAAACACACTGAGAGCCGTTCTTGAAAATGTAAGAATAATAATTATTGATGGAGTATCAATGGTCAGTTCGAGGCTGCTTGAGTATGTGGATGGAAGGCTGCGGCAATTGAAAGGTGTGAGTCTGTCGGATGAATCAATATGTTTTGGTGGAGTGAGTGTGCTTGCTGTGGGGGATTTCTATCAGCTGTCTCCTGTCAGGGCGACAGCATTAGTTATCCCCAAAATGTGCTATGGTCATGCTTTGTTTAGAGACAATTTCAAGTGTGTTGAGCTGAATGAAGTGATGCGACAGAAAGACGATGCCTTATTTGCAATTGTATTAAATAAATTGCGAGTAAAGCAAAAACATGCAAAATTGGATACAGAAACTGCTACTATGTTGTCCAGCTGAGTAGATGATGCTTTGCATGTGTATGCTACAAATAAAAAGGCTGAAACCTATAATAGAGTTAAATTAGATGAAATTTGTAATGTATTGTATTCCGTCGATGCGTATGACTATCTTAGAAATAAAACTAGTGGTTCATTATCTAAGCTTACTAAAAAATAAACCAGGCACCTCGCATGATCTGCCCTCCACACTTAACATAGGAACAGATAGTAGAGTTATGTTAACCAGGAATATTAATGTAGAAAATGGTTTAGTAAATGAAATATTTGGTACTTTAGTCCATGTAGATTTAAATAATAGCGATATAGTAGAGAAAATATATGCAAAGTTTGATAGCGATAGGGTTGGATTAGGTCTCGATCCTGTAATACCACCAAATGTTCCAAAGAACACTATGGTCATTACAAGATTTGATGCTGTGTTAGAAAAATCAAAACACATAACCCGACGTCAGTTTCCTTTGAACCTGGGTTGGGCAGCCACCGTACATAAGACTCAGGGTATGACACTTGATAAAATGGTTTTTGATATGCATGGAACTTTCTCACCAGGCCAATCATATGTTGCTTTAAGTAGAATATCTAGTTTAAATGGATTATACATTAAAAACTTAAAATCAGAATACATACACATGGACGAAAAAACACTTATTAGTTTGAAAGACCTTAAAAAGTTGGATTTGAGTTTATTTGCAAGAAGTAATGCATTTATTGGGTTACATAATGTTCAAGGATTGCGTAGTAAACTTGATGACATTAATAAAACTTATTCCTCTAATTATGAAGTAATTTGTATAACTGAAACCTGGCTATCATCAACTATTAATGACTCGATTGTGAATATCCCTGACTTTAACATCTTTTGAACGGATAGAGACCAAAAAGACCATAACTGTGGAGGCGGTGCTTTAATTTATGTTAAAACTAACTGACTGGAGTGCTAGAAAAGTTGCGATTGACTCAATTGTTGATAATATTGAAATTATTTTAATAAAAGTGACCCACTGCAATATTAATTATCTTATTAGTTGTGTTTACCGTTCCCCTAGGTTAAGTATTAGTGCGTGCATCCGTAACCTTAGTGCTTCAATAGATAAAACTGAGAGTCAACCTAACATAGATATAATTATTGTTGAAGATTTTAATGAGAACCTACTTTCTGATTCGCGTCATAGTATTAAACTGTTCTTCGAAGATAGAGGATTTAAACAGCTAGTTACATCACCTACGCATATCAATGGTAGCCTATTAGACGCCGTGTATGTTAAAAGCCAATTAGAAATTAATACAAAAGTAACACCTATATATTTTTCCGATCTCGAGCTGGTAGATATTGTAGTGAGTAACAAATAACCTTTACTGAGATATTATTTATTTATTCGTATTATTATCACATACTAACGCATCATAATGTTACTTTTTATCAGTACCCAGCTTATGGTAGATGTATTATTTAGGTATAATGTCAAATCAATGTAATGTTTTACTGACAAAGTTTAATGTAATAAAATTAGTATAGAGAAGAGATAATGCGCAATCGGTGACTTGGCATAGATGTTGTGTTATTAATACAAAGTGTTTGCTTTATGTGGTCTATATTTGTTGTAACTGTGGTTATGATGTAATGTAATTGCTTTTGTAGTGTGTGTTTGTGGATGTATGAGTGAATGATAAGCTGTGGTAGATAGATTGTCGAAAGGTATAGGCTTCGTTTGGTCAGCACTAGGGTGAATAGGAGGAATAGCAATAGGTAGTTAGCCACATCACAAATTTTTTTCTAGCGGTTCTGGTATGTCCAGAACCAACCATTTTCATTAGGTAGTGGAGGTAGCATAGGACAGGGATGAGACTTTTTCTAGAGGTTCTGGTATGTCCAGAACCAACTTTGGTGATAGGTAAATTAGGCTAGTTAGTTGGCCATTCGGTGTAAATACCCTAGACTTGAATAGGACCATGAACTGTTTTGAGATTGTACAACTGGGCTGAAAGCCGTTTACCTGGCTTCTTCATTACTTTCTTTGTTACACGTTTATTGAAATTTTGCTGCACCCTTTATAAGAAAACAGCCAAAAAAACCAAAAAAATGTTACTTCTGCACTCGTTGCTTAATTTACTTGCACAAAAAAACATTATTGTTGGTATTACGTTTATTTTGTCATTGTAAGATATGTAGCGTACTTGTATGTACTGTTTAGTAATACCTTGTCATACATTTGGGTTGAAATATATGTGTATTTCATGTGCTATTGATTTATTGTACACCATTGTATGTAATAAGTCATCGATTAGTTACACATAATACTATAATTTAGCTACATAACTCAATGTACCCAATGTATATATCATACTATATCTATCGTATGTGTAAATACTATGTTACGTAATACATACTCAATCTGTTATGCATATTAACCGTATGCGTACTAATTTATGTTAATTGTAGTCAACCTAATTGTTGTACTGCATGATGTTAACCCTAAATCCAGTTCTTTGTAGGAACTGCCAAATGACCTTGGGAAGGGATGGCACATTAACATTGTGACGTTATATGGCTCCTGGCGACTCGGGTCATTAAATAATGAGAACGCAGTTGGATGCTGGCCGCTAGGCGCTCTGGAACAAGCATCGTTTTATTAGCTTTGGTAGGTGACATCATTGAGGAAAAGTGGCAGTGACATAATTCAATTTGAGAACGTAGCAGCGAATTTATCAATATGGGAATGTGATGTGACGGATAACGTATCATTACCATAGACCATGCTATACAGACGACAAGAGAAGGTATGAGTATTGTCACAAATAGTTCTGCTACACAGCGCACAATGTTATTGAACTTGTTTAAAAATTTAATTATAAAGTGATTGTTAAAATGAATACTAGCAATGTTATGTTGCTGGCTTAGTAGTGAGAAGCGGGTTTTTTATCACTGAATGAATAAAACAATTTGTCTGCCATTTGCAATATTATTCCAAGTCCTAAAATTATTTCATGATCATCGCCACAAACGTAATTAATATTATCAGGCCTAAATGACCGCAATAACGGTGACTATTATATATACCGAAATGGTTATAAAAATCATGTTAGAAAGTTGTTGGAGTACGTACTAACCGAGTGACACCAATTGCTGAACCGTTCAATTTGTTGGCATTAATGACTCTCGCACCCTTGCTACTGCACCAACAACAAAAAACATTGTGATGGCGGCAATAATCATATTATGGGGTGAGCGAAATAGATACAACAATAGATAATAATACCTCGTTATTAGTTGGTAATAACTAATAATAGAAATCAATAATGTTAATTAATCAAAATTATATAATAATATACACATATTCCTATTGAATGTCATAATAATGATACTCTCCCACTCTGTCATAATTTATTTATTGGCAATAGAGGTAGATGTAGTAAAAGTCAGTGATAGGGAGTAGTAATAGCAGTAATAATATTGGTAGTTAGTAGGTAGCTATAGTAGTAGTAGTGGTGGTATTAGTTAGTAATTAGTCTTTTCTAATAAATAATAATCATAATAATAATGGTAATAAATATTATTATTATATACACAAACAACATACATTACATAAATACATGCATAACCACATTTAATGAGGTGATGTATGTATGTTGTTTGTGTATACAATAATAATAATATTTATTATTACCATCATTATTATTATAATTGATTTGTTGTTGATATTATTATTATCATCATCCTCATCGTCATCATCATTATTATGTGTCTGGAACAGTGTTTGTTGTTGTCTCTACAAAAGAATATTATTATTTTGCCATTTATTTCACCTGTGGAGCACAGGCGGCCCCAATCTACTGGCCTGGAGGTTGGTGGATTTCAGTGTATGATTATTTTAATAATAATTAATAACAATACCATTACTACTACCACTACCTACTACCACCAATACTACTACTTAGCTAGCTAGTTGTAGTAGTAGGTAGGTATAATTAATAATAGTAGGAGTAGTATTATTATTGTTATTATTATTATAATACTACTACTACTCCCTTCCTTTAATAATTAATTATCCTCCCCACCGCCAGACCAGTAGATTGGACCCGCTTGTGCTCTGATGTATGCACCCCTACCCCATACAAAATACAGGTAATGTTAAAATTGAGTATGACAGAAAATGTGACCAAACGTAGAATTCGTTCTATTCCGAAAATTTAAACGGTAATGATGATGGTCTTACCAAAATTCACAATAATTTGTTGAAATGTCTGAAGCTAGTTTGCTGTATTAGCCCATTATTAAACGGCTATGTTAGGTACAAGGGCTTTGGACCCGCCCACAATACATAAAACCTGTGCAGGCCACTGGATTGGTTCATTTATTGCTCAACTATCATTCAGGTAAGAGCTGCCAGCATAGTGCGCAGTTGATTGATGATTTTGCATACATATTTTCTTTATTTTTGCCATAGCTCTATACAAATTGGGCTGTACTCTAAGTTTTCAATGAAAACTTAAGCTCAAGGAAAAAATGTTTCTTTTCTACATCCCTGCACAAGTAAAAGTGGCCATCTGTGGCCACAGTTTTGTAAAAAGATTAAATGCTCCTACCAATAACAATGTAAGTGCAGTATAAACTATGTGTAGCAGAATTGTACCATTTATTGAGCTCAATGAAGTTGGTTGTTTTTGTTTAATAAATGATGTAGTCGTACTACTTGTAATGTTACCGTTGTATTCATTCATTATTTGCAGAGGTTTTCACGGAACATAACGAAAAACACTATTATTATTTGAAGTGCCAGGGGCGAGACCTGCCACATCTCTATTGAGTACGAGGTTCATTACTTATATTGAGGAATATGGCAGTTATTGTAGTTTGATTGAGTACAGAAGTTTTTTGCAGTAGTAACGAGGTAGGACAAATAACAACAACCTTCTACACACAAACACATATATTACTAGCTACTAACAATTTCAAGTGAAATGTCATGCGCAGTGTGATGACAAAAACTAGTATTTGCAGCTGCCACCACACCACGATGTTGTAGTAGTTCATTGTTGTGGCAATGATTTTAAACTTACCAACTTTACACCATCGTAGTCAGCAGATGACTTCATAACAAAGCATGGAAATTCTGCCAGCATTCTTATACATTGCTCAGTGGTTGATAGAAAAAAGCCATGGGGTATGAGTGCGAAAGTATTTTTGTGCTGCTGCCCGCCAATTCAACTGTCATTTGAGCGATAGATTAAAGTGCATGCTCCATCTCTATTACTGGGCACATGATCGTTTACACCGACACATTGGTAACAATGGGGCGCGCCTTAATAGTGATGGGGAACTTTGCTTCCTTCTCCGAAATTGGCCATCACAAAAATTGGAGTGTCGTGTGCACGCATGAGGGCAGCAGCTAAGTGTTCTGGGCGGTGTTCCTGTCACCATTGACCACTCATCTGCCAGCTGCCAGTGATGTAGTTTGCACTAGCAGTGAGTTGTAGTACTTTTCATTAACACAATAAGTGCTGCATACATGTGTATGGTGATGTATTTGTTTTCTGTTAACAGACAGTCTTTACTGCACAAGTGGCCAGCCATGTCTAGCTAGACTCTGCAGCTAGTGGATTACCTGCCTATTTAACATAGTATCAATAATTCTGCTGCTATCCATATTGTATGCTTGTCAGATTTTTTGATAGTCCCCTGCTCCTGTTGTATTTTTGTTCATTTGTATATCTTAAACTATTTTTTGCTCTTTTCTTTGATCACCTGGAGCCAAACTGGATGTAGCATGTCTATTATATAACATGTTCGTCAATGTACAATACATTTTGTGTTGTATGGTTTCAAGCATAAGATATTTTCCTGCAACTCGAACAGGCTGTATATTTGGTGATTGCGGCATAAACAAATGATAGACATTGCCATAATTTGTATATAAGTACTCGGTAACACCATATGGATCTAATGAGAAATTGTGAAGTAGGCAAAAACATGTTCCATTTATTTGCAAGTCGTGTGAAGCAGCTTTACACATACATGACGATTGCAAATGGAAGAACCAAAATCAAGTTTTTCCTAAAAAAAATATCATGAACCGGTCATATATATATACATATATTACTATAATTTGATCGTTATTTGAAAAAGAATTCAGACCAAAATACAATCTTGTTTTAAAAGCAAGCAAGAAACGATAGGTAACATGGGGATAACTGAAAGAAAAAATGAAATAAATGATGGATATGCTGAAGTGTAGTACTGCAATGAAAAAAAAACAGCAATCACATATAGCATTTAAGGAATTGAGGTCAAGAGGCAAGAGAACCAACTCAGCAGCATAAAAATGTGAGGGAATGCGTAGAGATTTGCAAAGCAGAGAGAACTGCCGAGGTACCACTATTTTGATAATTTCAAAGCGGGAAAACAACTTATTCCTACCACCAATTTAAAAAGATCTGGAATGAAAAAATATAAGTTTCATCATCAAGTTCATAAAAGAGAGCTGATAGCAGAATAATCGCAAACTAACTAAAATGGACGAGATGATGGATATGCTGAAGCATAAGTTATTAAAAAAAACCTCAGCAAAGACACACAGCATTGAAACTGCAAACAAACTAAAATAAAAAAGATGGATTTGCTGAAACTGTTATTAAGAAACAATCTCAGCAATGACACATAGAAGTGAAGAATGACTAGAAGTCAAAAAGGAAGATAAACAACTAGACATCCTGTAAAAGCGGGAAATGTATAGAAGCATGCAACGCAGTAAAAAAAACTGTGAAGGCACCATTGAGATAGAGTGAGGAAAGATGAAAGCAAATAACAAATAGTAAAATACTTGCAAATTACAACTACAGCGTGTACATAAAACTAAAAAAAATACCCAATCCAGCAAAGGTGAGCGTCCGAAAAATGGTAGCATATAAATTGATCTTAAAAAAAAATTGTGAGCACTGCCGATAAAAAATTGAAATCTGAATGCAAAATTTTGTGTGGCACTGATTCAACGCTTGCAAAAGTCATCGATGAAACCTGACGTTGGCAGTAAAAGAAATTTACAAATAAACGACATCTTTGAAAGTAGAACCTTAAAATGAAGATTTTGTTTGATAAATGCGGCAGCCTATCGACTCTATGAAACTAGAACAGTGAATACAAATGTTGTTTATCGGAACTTGAATTACCTGTGGTTACTCGACAAGCTTCATCTCATGTACCCAATTTCCTCTTTTTTATCAAGTCAAAAAATATTCTGGTTTATCATGGATTAATTAACAATAGCAGTTGAAACCATGCCTGTAAATTTTGGCTGTCGACTGTCTTACGCTCTCAAATTTTATATGCATACATTTTGCTATTTAGGCTCTTAGCTAAGACTTGACAGCAATTCAGAAATGTGAAGAGAAAACTCAGTGAATGAACAACATGAGCCCTGTGTACCTCTTAGGTACTCAGAGGCAGAAACAAGAGCCCTGTAAAAAGTCGAAGCCACAGTGAAACAGCAGAGAGCATTCAAAAAAGATATTATGCGAAGTGATAAACAATGGACAAATTTGTAGTTGAAGAAATATGGTCGGCAAATCACACAAGTCCACCTCGTAGAAATTTCTGACTCAGTTTACTCATGGCAATAATGAAGGGTTCAAACATTAGCCATTGAGAGTTGATTGACAAAAAAGATTATTACTGTTTCCAATGTAACAAAAGAATTGGCATTTTCTTTCTAATTACTAAAATCTTTAGCACCAAGAATCGATGAGAAGTGGCAGATAAAGCATAGTTGTTGCAAGGAGCCCTTATGCTAGCACAAAATAAAAACACACATTTACATATTCGGGGCTATCTAGTTATTTAAAAACTTCAAATGCACTCCAGCTGATATTGTGTGTTTAGTAATTATTGTTGATCGTTTGAATGATTATCGCTATCCATCGATAATACATCACACCAATGGATAACAAGTTGAAAAAAAATAAAAGCAGTCTATTAGTGCTATTTATTATTGTTATCATCAAAGTAATATTAAATTTTGCCATGAATTATCAATAATTGGGGTTATTTTCATTAAAATCAGTTCACATTGCAAGACAAGTGAAAGATTTCCAGAAATATCCATATTATTTATAATATTATTAATAACATTATCATCTATTATCATTACATATATATTTATAGTATGTCAAGGTACGTTTGGGCAGTTCAAAAAACCATCCATAATTTGATGTTTTTCTTGGGCCTGCAACATTGAGTTATGCTGGTTTCACTGTTTTAACTATGAGATAGTGGATGCGTGTCTTGAAAAACTTTGTGGTGCAGAATTAATGTTTGAATTTAGTGACAGCTATTATTTTCCAACTCATATGGACACACATACTCAGCTTAAAATTGCAATTTTTGAACACATAGTCGCACCCTCAACACCATAACTAATACGAATACAGCGCAGTGATGAAGCTGTAGGATCAATTGGAAGTATTACACATTGTCTGATGACGCAGTATTTCATATTGCGTGTACTATTAGCAAGATCTGGCGAAGTTGGTTACCTGAAGTGACAGATTCAATCCAACCTATATTCGTTCTAACCAACTACAGAGGCATGGCTCTAAATGTTTGCTCACCAAACAGAAATAACAAGCATGTCATGCATCGCTCGCTAAGAAGATGGCATGGGGGTAACTTATGATGTTAAGTTTATTATTTGCACTGCTTTTGTTGCTGTCAAGACACAATGAAACCCAGATAATGCAATGGTGATGGGCCAAGAAACATACGTCTAATCATGGATAGTATCAAACTGCCCAAGTATACCTTAGGAAACCATAAATATAGATATAAAAATAAATGATGATGTAACGAATAAGATGAAAATACCATGCATGATTTCATTGTCCCTTGGTAGCTTGACCACTTGCATGACCTCCCAGGCAACTTTCCCGAAATTTACTGACTCAGCTTTACTAGCACAGTAACAAAACTCTCATAAAGAGCAGCCAAACTCAAGTGCGCTGTTCCGACACTACCGAGTTGAGCCGAACTGACTGGTTCGGATAGTTAAACCAGTAGCGAAGAGGGTCGAGACAGTTGTTATCTAAACTGACCGACAGTTGTTTGTTCACCACGCTTTACACTAGCTATAGCTCCCGCTATAACTACAGTGCATGATACTACTAGTGAGTGATAGCATCTGAGCGTGCCCAAGGTAACTCTGATTTTATTAGATGAAGCTGCGACATCAGTACAAAAATAGAACAAAGGAGACAAAGAAAAAGGGTACGGCCTTGTTGCTGTTACGAAATAGAAAACTGTGAAATTATTCAATACAACTGTTGGTTAGAGTAAATAGAAATATATAATTAAATATGTTTTAAGTTTTATATATACATACATGGTTTTTTAAGAATTTTTCTTTCAAAGTAGAATGTTCGTTGTCAGTTATACATTGAGTTGTCAAAGTAGGGAGTTGTTTTCCCTTACTTGTCGCCATTACAAATTCATTTCACATCAACTGACATTTTGAATGAATGTCAATAATAATGACTGTGAATAACGTTCAAAGATAATGTCAACTTGAACTTTTGTTAATCAATAATAATCACCGTCCATTTAAGAGTTGTTATTTTGTTGCTAATAATTAACCAGTTGTACGTTGTTTATAGTTTGAAATGAAACACAAGTGATTTTTTTATTAGTGACCAATCAGCGTCTACAAATTGATCACGAAATATGACGTCACACGTCAAAAGCATTGATATAAATATTTGTAGCACCTGGTTTTTTTTCAGTTTCCAAATGTTCGGAAAATACAAAATTTTCAATAACTTGGGACCAGATGCTGCTAGAAGCAAAATTTTAAAAGGGTTTAATGGGATACACTTCGCCGAATGAGATTAACTAATCACTGCACTGCTTACATATGTGTAGGCTTCAGAAAAAATGCTTGAAAACCACGTTGCAAACGAGAAAATTCCGAGTGCGCCATTGGACCATATGATTTTAGTTCATGTTATATCACTAGCCTGTCAGATCACCGACATGTTGATATACTATTTTTTATAGATCCTTTACATCTGGAAGTATGAGAATAGATTTAATAATTCCCTTGCCAAATAAAAACGTAATTTTTTTTAATATATATTATCCTGAAGTAATTAGTAACTAACTGCAAATTAATTACGCTTGCTAGGTCATGCGTCACGGATTTCACTCTAATGTATCAATAATGAGGCGTAAAGCTAACCGCTGTGCAATCATGAAACAAGTAATTTTGGTGCTTAGAGAGTCATTTTTAAAACCCATTTTCTCAGTAACTATCAACGAAAGACAAAAAAGTTTACCACTATTGTGACTGCAAGATATGTTTCTACGCCATGATATGTTTTCCCAGGGGTAGCACTCTGAATTAATAGGCACCAGGCTCAATCCATTATCAATGTTTGTTTTTTTTTTTTTTTGGGGGGGGGGCATTTTTGGGCTACTCCAACATTAAATAAAACAATAACGTTGTTAGGGGGGCACAACAACGACAATAAACGCTCTAGGGGTTGTTATCAGACAGCAGTGAAGTAACTTGCTTGATAGACTTATTTATAGTTGTAAGTCTATGGCTAAAATCATTGAAATCTATTTCAGTGGAGTTATCTTTTCTAGTTCTATTGCTGGAATGCAGTGAATTTTCCCCGTAGCTCACAATTACCTCTACAAATTTTAGTTTGGTTCTGTTGTGAATGCATGTAGATTTCACTGGAGAGGTCAAGAAATTTATTAGACAAATTTGTATCCAGTAGCCACAAATGTAACATATGCAAGACTAGACTGCAATAATCATTAAAAAAAAACATTTTAGAAAAAAATAGTGTCTATTTTATTCAAAAAAAATGATATCACAACTTATTCATTGTTGCTGATAATTCGTCCCAAGCTGTGACAAACTGTTAGATATTTATTATTACTTCATGATTGTCAAATAATAACGATAAATTTATTTATTAATTTATTTGAAATAAAAAATTAAATACCCGCTTTTTTATTATGATTATTGTATGTTATATAATATCTATTAGTTTATTTATTTATCAGCTTATTATTTAATAATCATTATTAACACCATTGTTATTATTAAATCTAATTACGAAAATAATTATTACTAATAAATTTTATTTATTTATAGTAAGTAATCCACCATATATTTCCTGCTTCAATTATTTATTATCTACTCTTCTAGCTATCTATCTACTCTTCTAGCTATATATCTACTCTTCTAGCTATCTATCTACTCTTCTAGCTATCTATCTACTCTTCTAGTTATCTATCTACTCTTCTAGCTATCTATCTACTCTTCTAGCTATCTATCTACTCTTCTAGCTATCTATCTACTCTTCTAGCTATCTATCTACTCTTCTAGCTATCTATCTACTCTTCTAGCAATCTATCTACTCTTCTAGCTATCTATCTACTCTTCTAGCTATCTATCTACTCTTTTAGCTATCTATCTACTCTTCTAGCTATCTATCTACTCTTCTAGCTATTTATCTATCTATCTATCTGATGGTGATAAATTAAAACAGGAACAATAAAAAGTAACAATAATATTATAGTGGCAGTAGAGTAGTTGTTAGAATAATAACAATAATGATACTAGATAGAGTAGTAGTTAGTTTGTTGCTGGTTGGTTAGTGGTAGTAATATATTATTATTAATGTTATAGTTTTTTTATATTGTAATGTTGAATAAATAATAACAATAACACTTCAACAGTTTTTATGTTATTAGTTAATATCTTATTAGTAATATAAAAACTGTTGAATTGTTACTGTTATCTTCATTGATTTATTAAACATAAGTATATTATTTATATGTAATAAAATTTATAAAGATACTATAATACTACTAACTATCAACAAACTAACTAGTATTATATACACTGTAATAAATCTTCCATGATAATGATTAGTTCATAAAAAGAGGGTTAAAAGCTTATATGCTGATTTTCATATCCAATGAAAAAATACTAGTTATTATTATTGCTATTATCATGAATAATAGTAATAGTGACAGTAACAGTAATAGTGACAGTAACAGTAACTGTGACAGTGACAATAATAACAATGACAATAATAATAATAACAATGACAATAATAGTGAAATGATACATCTTCTTATAATAGTAATAATCAGTATAATTTTTAAGTGAATTGCCATCACATATAACAGAGTGCCAACAGAAAAGCACGACTATCATCAAGGTGTGTGGTTAAAGAGTTCTCAACGAGATTTGTTCAAATTCAAATGCTTTGGGTCAATAGAGCAATATTGTGAGGGACGCCAGTACTCTCTCACGTTTATTATTTATCCTAAGACAATCTCTCACAATTATCGGCTGAGCCTTTCTCTCATTGTGTAATTCTATTGTGTAAGATTTAAGCCTTTAACTCACAAGTAACTCTCTGTCTACGCAATGTCTACATTTATATCTCAATACGTACTCACTACTCATTGTCTATGTCAGCGTTCTATTGTTTACCTGTGCCAATGTTGCTAGAGTCTATTTTATGCGTTCTATATTGTACCCAAATAATTATTATTTACTGTATATTATATTTTTCCACGGTTTTAATTATTATATTTCGGAGCTGATGTAAGGGCAAGGCGTGGCTTGCACCAATGTTTTTCCCAGGCGTGGTTATTAACTTGCACCCGCCTACTCTGTATTTAAATTCATGTTTGCACAATAAAGTTCAGAGTTAGCCTGACTCTCAGAAGATTCTCTCTCTCAGAAGCAAGCACAGCTAGGAGCACCAAAACTACAAGCGCTGACCTGGTCGACTATTAGCAAGCACGGGGCTCTGTGGAAAGTGAGAACGGTTCGCCCTATCACTGCGTATTCCCTCACCTGAGGTGAGAAATACGACGCAAACACCTAGTGCCCTAATAGTTCGATTCATCATAACGGTACGAACTCTGAGAGTTCGGGACCAAATAGCACACCAATAATTTCAGTGTAATTATTGTCGATCTCGACTGAGTCAGATTCGACACTAAATAATTCCTGCACAATTATTGTCGGAGACAACAGTTCGTAACAAACTATAAACTAGACAATAATCCCAGCACCATTATTGTCCGAGCCACAGTTCGCAACAAACTCTAAACTAAACAATAATTACAGCGCAATTATTGTCGAACATAGACATGTTCGGATGCAGCCAATAATTACCAGATAATTATTGCACTCACTCCACACCAGATTCGGTTGCACACAAAACTGCACAAGCCAATGTATGCACCCTGAAACAATAATAGCACATTATTGAGCGCTGACTTAGGGTCGAGACAGAACATATCGGAAGAGTGTACAGGTGGCTACCACCCAGACACAAATTCCTGTACATTGGTGGCAGCAGTGGGATAGCAGCTACCCACAGAAATCTCAACCTCCCGAAGGACGACCAAGTAGCCAGGGATGACGTACAGTCGAAGGGCGGTCAGCTCCGACCGAGAAGGCTCCTCCATGCAAATCATGGGCACAGTCACCGACATCCTAGAGAGGATGACAACATCTACCTCGAAGGGCCGATTCAAGGTACCCACCTTCGACGGAGACGGCGATGTGCACTATTTCATTCAGCGCTTCGAAGAAGTAGCAGGAATGAATCGATGGACGACAGAAGAGGCCACAGTCCACCTCCGCCATGCACTCACTGGCAAAGCAGAACAATGTGGGCGCGGCCCCACCCAACCAGCTATAATCGAAGCACTAAGGGCCAGTTTTGGGCTGACCCGAACAGAGGCGCAGAACAAATTAATGGGGTACCGCAAGCACCCAAAGAGACTCCCTACCGGAGCACGCTGTCAGTATCGAGAAGCTAGTGGAAGCAGCCTATGAGGAACTTCCACAGAGGAACAGAACGGAACTGACGCTCCAGACCTTCCAGAGTACACTGGGTCACGCCTATCTACAACGGCACCTGCTGGCCATCCGGCCGACCAACTTAGAGGAAGCAATAAGGGCAGGAAACGATTACCTGCAGATTCAGCACCACCCCCTCTCTCACTCCGACGTTCGGACCGTCCATGAGGGACCACCAGAAAGCGGGATGGATCCACCCCCCAACGAGATCTCTTGTCCAGAGGTGGAGGACCCCCTCTCCAGGTTGCTACAGACAGTCGAGGCACTGAGCATGGAAATAGCCGACCTAAAGCAGAAGCCACAAGGAGTTCCCCCCAAACGATGCTGGGGCTGCCAGCGAACTGGACACCTCCGAAGTCAGTGCAAGACCGCCCCCTGGACCGCACGACAGGGAAACGGGCTCGGCCCGCAGTAGTAGGGCCACCTACTCACTGCACACGAGCAACCCACCAACAAAGAACCCCCTATGTGGACCACCGCAACCAAAGGACTCCACGACTACCAAGCCCAGCTGCTGTCGCCCTAACCAACCGGTTCTCCCCGTTGTACAGCGAAGAGAAAGGAGGGGAGTCTTACCCCACCAGCGAAAGCAAGGAGGCCGAAGAGATGCCACAGCAAGAGACGCAAGAATGGAGCCAACCAGAAACCAGCCGCCCCCAGACGATTTACCTCAACCAGATCGAGAGGCCGCACCGGTCTAGCTATTATCTGCCAGGAAGGGTGGAAGGTCGAATCCTCACCTATCTCATTGACACAGGATACAATACGAACCTGTTAGCCAAAAGGGTCTTCGACCAACTCTCCCCCCGCATCCAGCAGGGCGTACAGCAATACGATTCACATAGGCTGATGGCTGACGGAACGCGGTTACCATTCTACGGTCTGCTCACCTTGACAGGACGCATTCGACATATCCGCTACGAAGAAACCTTTGTGGTAAGCCAGATCAACGAGGACGTGATCCTGGGAATGCTGTTCCTCGCAAACCAGAATTGCCAGATGGGATTCGACCAGTCCATCCTGAAGAACCACGGCAAGGAGCTCACCTGCACCGATAGACACGGAAGGGACCTGATATCAAAGGTACAGGTGCAATGAGACACTTATTTAGTTCCCAAAACCAAAACCACCATCCTATGCCACCTCACCAGTAAGGAACCATGCACCCAAGGAATCATAGAGAGCGTAGAAGGTGGATTACTCTTGGCCACCAGCGTCAACACTCCAGATGACCAAGGGAGGGTCCTGGTGAGATGCCTCAACCCATCCCCAGAGCGCGTCTGCGTGCTTGCCGGAGAGACAATAGGAACATTCACCGGTGTGGCCCCAGAAGAAGTCCAGTCGACCTCACCCCTGCCAACAACAGGAACCCCAGGAGGTAGGGATCTGCCCCTCCACCTTCAAGATCTTTTTTCACAGGCACGACAAGGCTGTCGAAACACCCTGGAGGAGAGGCAACTCCGCGAACTACTAACACAGTACCAAACCGTGTTCAGTAGAGACGACAGCGATATAGGACGGACCCACCTGGCCGAGCACTCCATTCCAGTGGCCTCAGGTACGAGACCTATACGCTGCCCCCCACACCGCCTGGGAGCGGAAAAAAGAGGCCGAAGCAGAATGGCAAGTCAAGGAACTCCTGGCTAAAGACTTGATCGAGCCGGCCGACAGCGCCTGGAGCTCCCCCGTCGTCCTAGTGAGAAAAAAAGATTCCAGTTCGAGGTTCTGCGTGGATTATTGTAAACTGAATGACGTGACCCGCCAGGACGCATACCCTATTCCTCGGATAGATGATTCGCTGGACGCGTTGGCTGGCAGCAAATACTTCTCCACCCTAGACCTCACGAGCGGCTACTGGCAAGTGCCATTAGACCCGGACGCGCAGCAGAAATCAGCCTTTATCACGAGGAGCGGCCTGTGGAGGTGGAAAGTCCTCCCCTTCGGACTCACCTCAGCACCCGCCACTTTCCAACGCCTCATGGAAAGGGTCCTGAAAGGATTACACTGGAAGACCTTACTACTGTACCTGGACGACGTCATAATAATCTCCCCAGACTTCCAGACCCAGATACACCGACTAGGAGAGGTGTTAGGCCGTCTCCAACAAGCTGACTTAATAGTCAAACCATCCAAATGCGAGCTGCTCAGCCAGAGGGTGAGATACCTAGGCCATATCGTGAGCTCGGAAGGAGTAGCCACAGACCGTGGAAAAGTGGAAGCCGTCAAGAACTGGGAGGACCCCAGAGATGTGAAAGCCCTACAGGCTTTCCTGGGCACCGCCGGAAACTACCGCCAGTACATTCCGGAGTACGCCACAGTAGCAAAACCCCTCATGACCCTCACTGGAAAGGGAGTCAGTTGGAGATGGGGAGAAGAGGAGAGACAAGCACTTCACAGCCTCAAGTCCAGACTGAGTCAGGCCCCCGTGCTGGGATACCCCGACCCTTCTGTCACTTACATCCTGGATACGGACGCAAGCGCAGTAGGGATGGGAGTCGCTCTTTCACAAGAACAGGAGGGCAAGGAACGAGTAATCGCGTATTATAGTAAGACTTCGGCCACGGCCGAACGAAACTATTGTGTGACTAGAAGATAACTCTTGGCTGTAGTAAAAGCCTTGAAACATTTCCGGCCCTACCTATACGACAGGAAGTTCCGGCTGAGGACGGACCACGCCTCCCTCCGGTGGCTGTGTCGTCGAAAGGAGCCCTTCAATCAGATCGCCCGTTGGTTAGAGATCCTAGCTGAATTCACCTACCAGCTAGAACACCGGGCGGGGCCCAACCATGCCAACGCCGACGGACTCAGTCGGCAGGACCAAGGCATAGATTGCAAGCAGTGCAATGCCATCGAGCGCCGCGACGGAGGACCTTCACATGCTGACCTCGCCGGAGAAGAGGCCCAAGCTCAAGTTCACCTAACTGTGACAGACCCCTCCCACAACACCAAGGGAGTTAGTCCAAGCACACAAGGAGGGTAGCCACCCCGTAGCCCGAATGTATAGGGCAGTCCAGGAGCAAGAGCATATATCACGCCGGGAGCTGGAGGAAGGCAGCACAGAGCTGCGAGTCTTACACGACCGAAGGGAGCGCCTGTGTATAAGGCCCGACGGCAAACTTACCATCCGCTTGGAACACCAAGGAAGGACCAAGTACTGTGCCGTCTGCCCCCCCTTCGTGTCGGGGAGAACACTCTATGGGAGACCCATAAACTGGCGCACGCCGGCATTAACCGGACCAGGACCCGTGTGATGTTGGATTGGTATTGGCCAGGCATGTCCGCCATGATACGCCGCTTAGTACGAGACTGCGAGGTATGCCAAGTAGCCAAGAAGAGTAGGAACTCTGGGCTCCCCAGAAGGGCAGCGACTATCTGCTGGGAGACCATTCCAGAAGCTCGCCGTAGACTTGGTAGGACCCCCTGCCCCCCCACCCGTCGAAAAAATCGATGGATCCGCGTCCTCACAGATCACTTCACACGCTGGCAAGACGCCATTGCCATACCTGACGCCACCGCCCCCACAGTGGCCGCAACACTGGACGAGAGGATATTCAGCTACTGGGGCCTCCCCGAGCAACTCCATACCGACCAGGGCGCGCAGTTTGAATCGACACTGCTGGAGGAGTTGTGCACCTTGTGGAGTGTGCGCAAAACACGCACCACCCCTTATCACCCCCAAGGCAACGGGATGGTGGAACGTCAAAACCGGACACTGGGAGATGCCCTGCGATCACTAATCCTCACTAAAGGGCAAGACGAGTGGGACAACCTACTACCCCCAAATAATGCGGACCTGTAGAGCAACCCCTAACTCCATCACCGGTGAGACGCCGAATCTACTAATGATGGGCAGAGAAGTGCGACTCCCCGATCAACTCACAGGAAATGCACCGACCTTGGACAGGACCACCATCACCGAGAATACGATGCGCACCCAAGAGAACATGGCCATAGCACACGAATATGTGCAGGACCTACAGCACAGAGTGCGCCAGGAAGAGGACGACGAGCCACTAAGGTTCACAGAAGGAGACTTGGTCATCATGGAAAACAAACGCCGTACCAAAGGGAGCTATCCAAAGCTGCAACCCAGCTACATCGGACCCTACACGGTCACCCAAGCATATCCGAACCACACGTATCGCCTGGAGCGAGACGGCCAGGGCTTCACGCAAAATGGCCGGCGCCTAAAACACTACGGGTCATGCCAAGAGACAGTCGGCAGAGCACCCCCAGCAGAGAACAGGCAGTGCGCCCAAGCATGCGGGGAGCTTACCTCTGACGCCCCCTACCCAGGAGAGATACAGAGGCCGAAGAACACACCCCGGAAGAGCTGACCACTGAAGCACCACCGAGAGAAATCGAGGAAAGAAGGAGGGAGATCGATAGACCTCCCCCACCAACGATCACTGAAAACCCAGTGCCGAACACACCCCTACACACTGAGTCACAGGAGAGGACGCCACCATCCGAACAGAGAGCCCCGACCCCACCTAGGGGTACGCCCCCACCTCAAAACACGGAAGGGCAAGAGCTAGACACTAGTGAATGGCCACCCCTACCACCCAGACCAGAAACCACCACTTCCTATAACAGACCTAGGAGAGAGCCGAAAAAACCAGTCAAATTCACAGACTACCAATGCTGTAGGGCACAAAAAATAGCAGGAGAAGCCGAAAGTAACAAAAAAATAAAAGAAATGGGAGCAATAGCTTACTTACCGCGGGAAGACAGAGAAGAAACAGCGAAAATGCTGGGGTTACCAAGAAAGAACAACTCCGAAACAACACCGTCGCTGGGAAAACCACCACCTCAGAGAGAGGGGAAAACTTCCAAATCAAAATGTACCATCGTTAACGCCCCCACCCCGGCGAGACACACCCACGATAACACGTGGCCTACGAGAACAATAGGAGAGGTGGTACAAACAGCAAAAGGAGGTATGCCCAAGAAAAATCGGTGTGCAAACAAATATGCAGGGACCTTAGTAAATTCATCACAATACAGAACACAGTGGCTGCAGAACATCACTGCTATACTCAACAACATGGAGAACGATGGAACTCTTTCAACAGAGGAGGACCCGACCTTTGCTGAAGCATTATTAGCAAGTACACAACCCAGTCGGCCAAGAAAAAGAAGCAATTCGGCACCTACTAGAATCAACTAAGTTACCATGGCAGAAGAAGGAGCAGCAAGATGTCGGGTACGTGAGCAGGCAGCACCAGCCCCCTCTTCCACTATCCAACATGCAAAGGAAACATGGAAATCCGACGAGACTTCACAAGCAATAAAAAGAGCTGTTATCAAGTGGATGGAGACACATGGGGATGTAAGGTATGCAGCTTACAATTAAATAAAAAGCGCATAATGTACCATGTACATCAACACTTCACGTACTACTTCTGTGCCTGCGGAAAGAAGAGCAGCTCCCGCGACACCATTCTAAAACACATACAAGAAAGAAAAGGTGAGCCAGCACATGGTGGAGAGACCCGACCTCTTTACGAAGTCGATGAACAACCATATCCTGAATTTTGTCTATCAATGAAATGGACCAAGCCAGCACCCTTTGGTACACCAACGCCTATCAAAGAAACCGAGGTATCTATACAAAAAAGGCTAGGAGACAGAACCAACGAGGCACCGACAAAAGTGGCAAGAGTCAGCATCACCGACCATAGCTGGGAGAAGAAGGTAGCAAGGATGCCATTGGGAGGGAAGGAGGCAGCTTTCCAACGACACCTTGCCCACAACAATATTCGGACGTCGCCGACAGCAGACAAGAAGAATAGGAGACAAAAAGAGCGAGCAGAAGAAGAAAGAAGGGAAGATCGATACCGACGCATTAAGAGATTAGAGGACGAATTATATCAAGCCACCCGTGAGGCATTTAGACAGTTACAAACAGTGGAGGAAATCAAAACTTCCATCCAAAGAGAACGAGGACTTCTCTAAACATAATGGGTAAGTGGACAATTACATACATTTTTTGGACAGTTACATTTTTTTACACACTATGCGCCCCTTCATATTTTTATTGGCCCTATTATTGCCAATGGGGGGGGGGGGGGGAGTGTGTGAGGGACGCCAGTACTCTCTCACGTTTATTATTTATCCTAAGACAATTTCTCACAATTATCGGCTGAGCCTTTCTCTCATTGTGTCATTCTATTGTGTAAGATTTAAGCCTTCAACTCACAAGTAACTCTCTGTCTACGCAATGTCTACATTTATATCTCAATACGTACTCACTACTCATTGTCTATGTCTATGTCAGCGTTCTATTGTTTACCTGTGCCCATGTTGCTAGAGTCTATTTTGTGCGTTCTATATTGTACCCAAATAATTATTATTTACTGTATATTATATTTTTCCACGGTTTTAATTATTATATTTCGGAGCTGATGTAAGGGCAAGGCGTGGCTTGCACCAATGTTTTTCCCAGGCGTGGTTATTAACTTGCACCTGCCTACTCTGTATTTAAATTCATGTTTGCACAATACAGTTCAGAGTTAGCCTGACTCTCAGAAGATTCTCTCTCTCAGAAGCAAGCACAGCTAGGAGCACCAAAACTACAAGCGCTGACCTGGTCGACTATTAGCAAGCACGAGGCTCTGTGGAAAGTGAGAACGGTTCGCCCTATCACTGCGTATTCCCTCACCTGAGGTGAGAAATACGACGCAAACACCTAGTGCCCTAATAGTTCGATTCATCATAACGGTACGAACTCTGAGAGTTCGGGACCAAATAGCACACCAATAATTTCAGTGTAATTATTGTCGATCTCGACTGAGTCAGATTCGACACTAAAAAAGTCCTGCACAATTATTGTCGGAGACAACAGTTCGTAACAAACTATAAACTAGACAATAATCCCAGCACCATTATTGTCCGAGCCACAGTTCGCAACAAACTCTAAACTAAACAATAATTACAGCGCAATTATTGTCGAACATAGACATGTTCGGATGCAGCCAATAATTACCAGATAATTATAGCACTCACTCCACACCAGGTTTGGTTGCACACAAAACTGCACAAGCCAATGTACGCACCCTGAAACAATAATAGCACATTATTGAGCGCTGACTTAGGGTCGAGACAGAGCATATCGGGAGAGTATACAGGTGGCTACCACCCAGACACAAATTCCTGTACAATATTGCGGTGTTGTAGGGGCCTCCAAATTCAGCTATTAACTTTTGCGGGCAGTATTTCTGCATCAGAGTGTTGTAGGGGTAATAATTGACTAATATGGCGTTATGCTCTAGGGGAGGCTCTGGGGGTATATGGCAGAATGATGTTGCTGAAGGTGTGATGGTGGAAAAACCTAAAAAACTCTGTAGGGGTGCTTTTTAAACTTTAAGAATGAGCCTGGTGCCTATCATCTTAGAGCGCCACCCCTGGGGCCCTGGGTATGTCTTTTAACGTCCCAAAGCTGATTTGAAAAATTCATTTGTATTGGTGGCTAGACCATTTCATTTATTATTAATTATTTAGTAAACAAACGAGTTGAAAATCGCATAAGAATAACATACAGCTACCTTCAAAATATCAGAAACAGTGACCACTATCAATTAAAAACAATAATTATCATCATTATAATTGTTATTATTATTATTACTCATAAGAATTTACTCAAATAATAATAATAATTGAAACAAAAATAATTATAATAATAATAATAATTTACCACTTTTATTACTAATATGTAAAAGGTGAGAAATAAAATCAATACCGATAATGATCACAATAAACCTACATACGTCAGATTTGACAGGAGGTTGGTTGCGCATCGATTCGTTGTTTTGTAATAATGATTCGAGCAATAAATACCATTTTTCATCCATTATATTTGCTGGAAATTGAGAGCCATGAGGGTCGCATAATCGTGTCGAAAATCCTTAAATGCAGCACCGTATAGGGCAATTTGCAAAAGAGCTTTTCATTGGTCTAAAACATTTCTAGAAATATTATTGGCTCAAAATAATGAAAAATACCTAGTGGCACTTCACTGGTTGACAACACCATATCATCATAGCCAGTAACAACAAAATTATTCATAGAACACTGCACTTGACTTATAAAACTGAAAATTTAATAATTCTGGAAAAGTGAAGACTATGCTGCTGTTTGAAGATAGTTATGAGCCAATTTTGCTCTAATTTTAAAACATTTTATAAAAATGCAAATGCTACTTGAAACAACTGGCCAATCACAAACACCTAATTTTATCCAATCATATGACATTACACAAAGATCGCCCTATACGGTGCTGCATTTAAGGATTTTCAATAGTGTCGCAGTAAGAGCAGTTCCGCAGTAAATCTTGTTGAGTAATTAATAGTTGTCTTCTCTACATCACGACAAGTAAACGCAACTCCTTTTGCATTTGTTGGTATGTTCAAGTGGGAGTTTTCTCTACCCCCTTCCTATGTGGAGAAAACATCTACAGCCCATAGCAAGTTTGCAAAAGTTTGTTTTTTTGTGATTTGCACTTCTACACTTCTGCACTTCCACATCGGTCTTTGCTTGTTTTACCTACCCTCAAATTAAAATGTCAAGCAGCATTATTATGTAGGAGTCCTGCCCAACATCATGAGTCTTCCTCTTTCAAGGAGCTTGTAAATGTAAACTCATCCTGTTTCTTTTCTAATTTATAACAACTTTGGCAACCGATTATTTTTAATGAACAGAGTGAATCCCATGACATACTTACTTTTTTGATACACTGGACACAAGCGAGACATCTCGCTTTTAATGTAGAATTGTCAACATTTATAAAAGCAAAGTGATTAATGGGTTGCAAAGCAGGGTTAAAGCTTAAATATGACAATTTGATTAAGAGCAGATTAAAATATTGTAAAGGACTTGTATGAATTATCTGTTCAACACTTTCACTGCACCACTGCTTACTTTAGCCTTCCTAAGCTAATTGAGCACCAGGGCAAACCCAGCCACAAACGGCACTCATTGTCTGGCCACACACACGACTTTTTTCTGTTCAGGCGACACTCATACACGGCGCCTAAACTGATCACAGTACACGGTTTCTACAGGCCACACTGGCTGACGGCAATTGTGACTTCGGCACATTTGGTGCAAAGAAAAACATGTAATAATAAAACGAATAATTCACAATAATATTAGATAAATATTGTACAGGAATTTACCGTCAGGAGTGGTAGCGACCACCTGTACAACGGCCCACAGTAATAAGTAAACACAACAGTGCAGTGTACGCCTGTCTATCTCACCTTCCACCTATCCCGAGGAGTAGGTGTAGTAGGTCGACCTAGCCGTTCGAATAACCGTTCCAGTATCACTTGCCCGTAGGTCAAGTGCAGTGTGAGTCGAGATCGACTGACCACTTTCTACTGACTGTTTATTCTAGTTGCTAGTCGACTGAGTCGGTGCAATGTTCCTGTCTACTTTGTTTGTGCAATTGCTGAACTTCTCAAGTTCTTTCACCAGCGCAATCAGTGCAAGCTTACTTGTGTTGTTTCATGTAAGGCTACCAGTGCTATAGCATAAGTGCGCTTATGCTATCAGTCCAAACAAGCAAGTGAGAGTGTAGGCAGTAACTCTGCTTTATTTAGTACAATACACGAGTATTTATGCTGGACAAATTACATAACATGATTGGCATACAAGAATACAAAAGCAGGCCACGCCTGACACAAGCAATTGGTTAAGTAGTAGCAAATAGAATCTTTAGAAATAGAAACAGGTGTGGCTTGGCAGCACGGTTGGCTGCCCAAGCACATGTATGAAAAAGACAAGTCCCACGCAAGCAATGCAAACATATAAGATTAGAAAAATAATAATAATAAATGTAAATGGACATAGACAGTTCGGTAGAGTAATAGTGTGTGAATATATATGCGGTAGGGTTCGGCAGTTACTAATTGTTCATGGGGTCGACTGATCGTTGGGTCGATGCATAATTCCTCTACACACGCCCCCCCATTGGCGCTTGTAGGGCCAATACAAAATACCTGGAGGAATGTTGCGGTCGACTTATGATAAGTTCCTGTCTTTCTGAATAGCGATCTTTAGCTCCTCTACACGTTGGAGCTGCTTGAAAGCCTCTCTGGTTGCCACGTAAAGTTCGGTCTCATTTCTCTTAATTCTCCGATAGCGTTCCTCTCTCCGTTCATCGTCGACCTGTCGGTCCCAACTACTCCTTTCCTGTCGATAGGGCCTGCTCTGCTCTCTTCCCCTACTCGCCTCTCTTTCTCGTCCTCTCTCTTTCTCTCTTTCTACAGGTGCAAGCTCGAGCTTTATCGCTTTCTGCGACGTGGTGGGCAGCTTATCTCCTAGTCTCTTCCGTATTGGTTTGGCGTCGACTGGGCTGTCTGACCGTTCTTTAATAGGGGCAGGTATGCCGAATGGCGGTGGATTTGTCCAATTCATTGCACTGCAGAACTCTCTATATGTTGCATAGTCCACCTCATACAACGGTCGATCGGGTCCTCCATGTGCGGCAGTTCCATTCTGTTGCCTGAGATGTTTTAATAGTGTATCTCGCGATGCACTTTTATATTGGCATTTGCAGAGGAAAAACACAAAATGCTGTCGTACATGGTATTGCATCCTCCTCTTGCTTAGTCGTAGGTCGCAGACTCCACATTTCCAAGTGTTGTTGTCGGTGGTGGGTTGCCCTGCTCGTTTTATCTGTTCCAGTGTGTCGGTGCTGAGCCATACTTCTTTTGGCTGGTAGTTGTGTGTGGGAGCTGGTGGAGTCGGTGGCTGGGGTGTTCTGGCTCTGCATCGAGCGGCTCCTTCCTTCGTTGTTACTCTCCCGACACGAATGGGAGAGGAATCCATCTCCTTGTGAGCTATTATTCTCGACCTTTTTCTGTTTCTCGCCGGCTCTATTATCGCAGCTATCACTGTCGGGTCTTCTTCTGTCGATAAGATGTTGCTATCTTTTTCTGCCATCTTACAGGTTGTTGTTGCTGCTCGGTTATCTGTCTCTCTTCCTGGCTGTTTGCTGACTGTGCAAATAGAAGTGACAACGGCCTGCTTTGTATTGCCGCTGTTTTTTCTATTTCTTTGTTCTAGATAACACGTGGTCCCACGTGTTGTCTTTGGGCCACTCCTTTTGTCGATTGCTGACAATTGCATTATCTCGATGGCCGTTTCCGTGGGCGTCATTTCCTCCAAAATTTTGTTTTCCCTTCTAGTTTCCCACCAGGGAGTTGTCTCCTCATAGCCCTCGTATTCCATCGTCGTCTCGTTGGTGGGAGTTATCTGTTCCGCACCATACTTGGGAGTTGCTTGTCCCATGCTCCCTCTCTCTAGCATCTCTTTTCGTTTATTTCTACTACACGTTTCTGTTGTTGTTGTCGGTGTATTTAGGCCCAACTTTCGCCGGGTCTCTGCCATGTTTGTCCAAGGAATATACACCATATTCTCCACCCTTCCACGTGACTCAGGTGGCCTATCGTTTACCTGCAGGCTTGGATCTGTGGTCCCTTCAGTGTGGTAGCATTGGTAGTCTGAAAAACGTACCGGTGGCTTTCGGGTCCTGGTGGGCCGTCCCTCGGGGTTGGCCTGGAGTGGTGGCCATTCTGGGTCTTCCAGAGGGGGGGTCTCAGCTACTGGTACTTCTGCTGGCACTGTGGGTGGTACAACCACTGGTTCAGGCGGGTCGATGGCTGGTTCGGCGAGTAGTGGTATATGAGGTGTCTCCTCTGGGGGTGCCTCAGGCTCAGGAGGTTCTCTTGGTACCCTTTCTCTTGGCTCCATCGGAGGTGGTTCTAAAGGCTCTATTGGCGGGCGGGGTGCTCTCCTTTGATATGCTCCTCGCATATTTGGCCGAACTGCCTGCTCTCTGCTGGGTGGTGCCCTTCCCACGGTCTCCCTACACGTCCGGTATGCCTTCAACCGTCGTCCGTTCTGAGTGAACCCTTGTCCATTCCTTTCTAAGCGGTAGGTGTGGTTTGGATAGGTCTCCGTGACTGTATATGGTCCGACATAGCTTGGCTGGAGTTTGGGATTACTCCCCTTTGTTCGTCGCTTGTTTTCCATCACTACTAGCTCGTCTTTGCTGAACCGGGGGGGGTTCTCCCGTCTCCTCTTGGCGGAGCTTAGCTTGTTGACTGCGCACATAGTCGTGGGCTATGGCGAGGTTCTCCTGGACACGCAGTGTGTGCTCCGTGATACTGTGGTGCTCTAGCGAGGGTGGGGACCCAGTCAGCTGGTCGGGCAGTCGTAGCTCTCGGCCCAACATCATAAGGTTGGGTGTCTCTCCGGTAGTAGTGTTGGGGGTGGCTCTACAAGCTCGCATGATCTGGGGTAATAAGCCATCCCATTCATTCTGTCCCTTGCTCAATATTAGTGTTCGTAGGGCGTCTCCTAACGTCCTATTCTGCCTCTCCACCATGCCATTGCCTTGGGGGTGGTACGGGGTGGTATGTGTCTTGCGTACTCCCCACAGCGAGCAGAGTTCTTCCAGTATGGTCGACTCAAACTGTGCTCCTTGGTCAGAGTGCAGTTGTTCTGGGAGTCCCCAATAACTGAATACTCTCTCGTCCAGCGTTGTCGCTACAGTGGGTGCGGTAGCATCTGGCAGGGCTATCGCGTCTTGCCAACGAGTGAAGTGGTCGGTGAGGACCAATATCCACTTATTCTTTCGTCGGGTGATGGGTAGTGGGCCTACCAGATCTACGGCCAGCTTCTGAAACGGTCGTCCAGCGAAGAGCCGTTGTCCTTCCGGGGCGGTGGGTCGATTGCTGCGTTTCGCCACCTGGCACACTTCACAGCTCTTGACGAGTCTGCGTGTTAACCCCGTTAAGCCTGGCCAGTACCAGTCTAGCTGCAGTCGGTGGCGCGTCCGATTAATCCCTGCATGGGCTAGTAGGTGTGTGTCCCACACGACTTTGTGGCGCCATGCCGGCGGGCATACAGCGCAGGTTCGAGTCCGTCCCTGGTGCTCTGAAGTAATTACCAGCGTTCCATCTGGTCGGAGGCTCATCGCGTCGATCCTATCGTGTAGGATGCGGAGCTCCGTCTCTCCCTCTTCCAACTCTCTGTCGGACAAGTGTCTCCTGGCCTTGACGGCAGCGTACACCTTCGCTACGGGGTGTCGTCCTTCTTGCTGCGCCTGTACCAGCTCCTGCGTACTTCTTGCTGGATCGGTGATTGTCACGTTCACCTGTCCCTTTTGCTCTCTCGACCCCCTTGAGGGGTGCTCAGCACGGGTGGGTCCCCCGTCATTCCGTCCCCTTCGCTCCGCTGGTCCCCTCGGGGAGAGCTCGGCACGGGTGGGTCCCCCGTCAGTCCATTCCCTTTGCTCCGCTGGTCCCCTCGGGGAGAGCTCGGCACGGGTGGGTCCCCCGTCAGTCCATTCCCTTTGCTCTGCTGGTCCCCTCGGGGAGAGCTCGGCACGGGTGGGTCCCCCGTCTATCCATTCCCTTTGCTCTGCTGGTCCCCTCGGGGAGAGCTCGGCACGGGTGGGTCCCCCGTCTATCCGTTCCCTTCGCTCTGCTGGTCCCCTCGGGGAGAGCTCGGCACGGGTGGGTCCCCCGTCTATCCATTCCCTTTGCCCTCCTAGCTCTCCTAGGCTGAGTTCGGCATGGGTGGGTCCCCCATCTCTCTGTTCAATTGAGTGGCACTGTCTACAATCGAGGCAGGGCTCCTGTCGACTGAGTCCGTCGGCGTTGCCGTGCTGTGGCCCTGGTCGGTGCTCGAGTTTGAACCGGAACTCGGCTAGGATTTCCAGCCATCTGGCGATTTGGTTGGAAGGTTCCTTTCTCCTGCACAACCACCTGAGGGAGGCGTGGTCTGACCGCAGCTTGAATTTCTTGCCGTAGAGGTAGGGTCGAAAGTGCTTGGCCGCCTTGATCACTGCCAGTAGTTCTCTCCTTGTCACACAGTAGTTCCTTTCTGCCGGCGACAGGGTCTTACTGTAATACGCGATCACCCTTTCGCGTCCTTCCTGCACCTGTGACAGTACTCCGCCTACTCCGACCGCGCTGGCATCCTTGTCCAGGATGTAGGGGAGCGTCGGGTCGGGATATCCGAGTACGGGTGCCTGGCTCAGTCCTGTCTTTAACTTCTCGAAGGCTTGTTGCTCGTTCGTACCCCATACCCAGGGGACGTCCTTTCCAGTGAGCACCGTGAGCGGCTTAGCTGTCATAGCATAGTCGGGTAAGTACTGCCTATAGTAGCCAGCCGTCCCCAAAAATGCTTGTAGCGCCTTCATATCCTGGGGTGCCTGCCACTTCCTTACTGCCTCGACCTTGTCGGGGTCCGTGGCTACGCCTTTAGCACTTACTATGTGCCCCAAGTACCGCACCTGTGGGCTCAGCAGCTCACACTTTGAGGGTTTAACCTTTAGGTGTGCACCTTGGAGTCGTTGCAGGACCTCTTCTAACCTCTGTAGATGGGACGGAAAGTCCGGAGCTATGACAATCACGTCATCAAGATATAGCAGCAGTGTCTTCCAGTGAAGACCTTTGAGTACGCGCTCCATGAGCCGCTGGAATGTGGCTGGGGCGGAGGTGAGCCCGAAGGGCAGTACCTTCCAGCGCCACAGACCGCTACGCGTGATGAATGCTGATTTGTCTCTTGCGTCCTCATCCAGTGGGACCTGCCAGTATCCACTGGTCAGGTCGATCGTACTGAAATACTTGCTGCCGGCAAGGGCGTCCAGGGAGTCATCGATCCTGGGGATGGGATAGGCATCCTGTTGTGTGACGTCGTTTAGTTTTCGGTAGTCCACACAGAACCGCCAGGAATCGTCTTTCTTCCGCACCAGGACGACTGGGGAGCTTCAAGCTCCGTCGGCTGGCTCGATAAGGTCCTTTGCCAACAGCTTTTTTACCTGTCTCTCTGCCTCGGCCTCTTTCTCGGCTCCTAGCCGGTGTGGGGGTAGTCGTACGGGTCGGGTACCAGGTATCACAGGGATAGAGTGTTCGACCAGTGGGGTGCGGCCGATATCTCCATCGTCTCTACTGAACACGTCCTGGTAGCGGCTGAGGAGGTTCCGTAGTTGGTATTCCTCCCGTGTATTTTGACAGCCCTTCTTGGCCTGGTCGAACAGTGGTCCTAGATGTGGGGACAGCTCCCTATCCTGTCGGTGGGGTTCCTGCCGAGATCCCTGTAGCGCCTGTACCTCACTGGGTTCCACTCCGGTGAAAGTCCCTATGACCTCTCCTGCTGGAACCTTTATGCTCTCTTGTGAGGGGTTCAGACATCGAACTAGCACTCTTCCATGCTCGTCTGGGGCATTGATGCTTGTGGCCACTAGTAGTCCTCCTTCCCTACTTTCTATTATTCCCTGTGTACAGGGGGTCCGGCTGGTTAGGTGGCAAGGCACCGTTGCTTCTGCCTGGGGTGGAATATGGGTGTCCCTCTGGACTTGCACTTTCGACACCAGATCTCTGCCATGTCGGTCCGTACAGGTCAGTTCTTTTCCTTGTACGCACAAGGTAGGTCGGTTGAACCCCATCTGGCAGTTCTGCTTTGTTAAGAACGGCATGCCCAGGATTACATCCTCATTGATCTGGCTCACGACAAACGTTTCTTCGTATTTCACGTGTCGTATCCTCCCGGTCAGCGTAATCAATCCGTAAAAGGGCAGTCGGGTGCCATCTGCCATCAAGCCATGTGAGTCATAGTCTTGTAGGTGATGTTGTTGCTGAGGAGGGAGTAGGTCGAACACTCGTTTCGACAGTAAGTTTGTGTTACACCCGGTGTCTATTAAGTAAGAGACTGAGCGTCCTTCTACCTTGCCCGGTAGGTAATAGCTCGATTGGTAGGGTCTCTCTACCTGGTTGAGGTGAACAGTGAGGGGCTTTCGGGTAGTCTCTGGGGTCGGTTTTGACCTCTGGTTCCTTCTTCGTTTTGAGGGGGGTTCTTGTGGATGACTTATCCTAGTCTCCTCCTCCTCCTCTTCCTCTTCATCGTCCTCCGATGTCTCATCGGTCAGCGGGCTGAACCTGTTGTTCAGCTGAATGGGCAGTGGTCCGTTTTGGACGAACCGGTCTCTTCCTTCTCGAGGTCGACGGGGGTGAGGGGCCCTGTTGCAGCCAGTAGGAGTTCCTACTGCTGCGGGCCGTACCCGTTTCCCTGACGTGGGTACCATGGTGTAGTTGGACATCGGCTCCTTATGTGTCCAGTACGCTGACATCCCCAGCAGCGCGCTGGTGGGGGCTTGTCAGTTCCTTCCTTGATACGGGCCACTTCTTGGCTCAATTGCTCCACCACCTTGAGGAGCTTGGCTAGGGGATCTCCTACCTCTTGACACTTGAGTGCGGCTTCAGGAGGGGTTGGGGTATCTTCTATCTCTTCTTCCTGTACGATTCGTACGTTGGGTTGTAGAGGGTTCTGATGCTGAACTTGCAAGAACTCGTTTCCTGCTTGGACGGCCTCCTCTAAAGTCGTCGGCCGAATGGCCAACAAATGCCGTTGAAGATACACATGTCCCAGTGTATTCTGGAAGGTCTGCATGGTGAGGTCCTCCCTGTTCTGGAGCGGTAGGTCTCCGTAGGCTGCTTCCACCAGCCGTTCAATTTGGAGTGCGTGTTCCCTCAGCGTTTCCTTGTGGGCTTTCCGGTAAGTGGTCAGCCTGGTCTGTGCCTCTGTGCGAGTCAAGCCAAAACTTGCCCTCAATGCTCGAGTGATGGCCGTGGTATCGACCCCTCTCCCACACTGTTCGGCCTTTCCTATGAGTGCCTGTCGAAGGTGGATGGTAGCTTCCTCCGGCAACCATCTATTGGCTCTGGCGACTTCCTCAAATCGTTGGACGAAGTATCCAACATCTCCTTCTCCGTTGAACTGGGGTACTCTGAAGCGGTCCCTTCCATTGCTCGTCGACATTCGATCCAGAATGTCAGCTAACGTGCCCATGATTTGTAATGGTGACCCATCACGATCTGAGCTGAGCGCTCGTCGCCTGCTGGCCATCTCCGCGCCTGCTGCCTCCTGTTTGTGTTCACCGTTCCTGTGGGGCGTTCGCTTGGATTCCTCACAATCCCACTGCTGCCACCAATGTACAGGAATTTACCGTCAGGAGTGGTAGCGACCACCTGTACAACGGCCCACAGTAATAAGTAAACACAACAGTGCAGTGTACGCCTGTCTATCTCGCCTTCCACCTATACCGAGGAGTAGGTGTAGTAGGTCGACCTAGCCGTTCGAATAACCGTTCCAGTATCACTTGCCCGTAGGTCAAGTGCAGTGTGAGTCGAGATCGACTGACCACTTTCTACTGACTGTTTATTCTAGTTGCTAGTCGACTGAGTCAGTGCAATGTTCCTGTCTACTTTGTTTGTGCAATTGCTGAACTTCTCAAGTTCTTTCACCAGCGCAATCAGTGCAAGCTTACTTGTGTTGTTTCATGTAAGGCTACCAGTGCTATAGCATAAGTGCGCTTATGCTATCAGTCCAAACAAGCAAGTGAGAGTGTAGGCAGTAACTCTGCTTTATTTAGTACAATACACGAGTATTTATGCTGGACAAATTACATAACATGATTGGCATACAAGAATACAAAAGCAGGCCACTCCTGACACAAGCAATTGGTTAAGTAGTAGCAAATAGAATCTTTAGAAATAGAAACAGGTGTGGCTTGGCAGCACGGTTGGCTGCCCAAGCACATGTATGAAAAAGACAAGTCCCACGCAAGCAATGCAAACATATAAGATTAGAAAAATAATAATAATAAATGTAAATGGACATAGACAGTTCGGTAGAGTAATAGTGTGTGAATATATATGCGGTAGGGTTCGGCAGTTACTAATTGTTCATGGGGGTCGACTGATCGTTGGGTCGATGCATAATTCCTCTACAATATAATCATAATGATCAGTAATTTTTAATAATTGTTTTCAATAACAGAAGTTTATTATTATTACTTATTCTTTATTTGCTACTCAGTGTTTAGTAAAGTAAATATCAGTTATAATTAATTATCAATCATCATAAATAAATTTTTCATGGATAATAATGGTAATTATTTTACTCTGTTTGTTATTTTTTTTCATTGCACCAACAACCAGTCACAATAAATAAAAACAATCAATTGTGATAGTGTGTCGGACGGCGTCAGCACTAAGTACACTCACTTACTTTCTATTTAGTATTCATTTATTCCAGCTACATTTACCCGTTCTATGTCTGCACTCTAGGGCAGTTTGTTCTATGTACATTTATATATTCTTACCTTAACCATTCAATCGTATATGTTTACCATGTGCTACTCACTCATGCAATGACTCTAGTGCCACCTACTATGTTTTATTGGTACACGCTAGCCAATCACTTGTGCTAGGTGTGGCTTCCTTTGTCTTGTCAATTTGTATTACATAACCATTATTATAAATGTTGATGTCGTAGAGTAATAAAGTCAGAGTCAGCTTGCACACTCTCAGAAGTTTCTTTGTTCTCTAACAATAACTTCACTTGCGCTAGTACATGCTCGTACAACAAAAGCTCTATTACTCGAGTAGTAATTAATAAGCAGATCAACCCGAACCTCTGCTGGCCGAATCTAGCTTTGACTAGTTCGCCCTTCAAAGTTCGACCTCTTGCTTGCACACTGGGATAGCTAACGCAACCGACAGCTAGACAGTAAACTAGGATGGTCACACACCACTCCCAAGAATACTAGTCGACCTGTGGGCGGGTTGTATTGCTCAAGCGATAGACACAGATTGCCATCACAGTTCGGGAGGCTGTGCAGGTAGGCCTAGCAACCAACTCACACCCCCAACAGTGAAATCCTGCACAATAGTGATAATCGTCATGTTTTTTCTTACCATTTATCATAATACGCTACAGTTATATTCATGACTACGATTTAGTACAAGTATTGTTAGTAGTAATACATGAGCAGATCTCCCTACCAAGTGTTTTTTTGTGAATTATACTCCGGGGTTGAAGTAATGGGTTACGGCGTTGAATGAATTCGCCGAGTTAATAATGTATTTCATTTGAGGGGCATTTGAGTGGCATTTGAGTGGCATTTAAGTGGCATTTGAGTTTTGATTAGTTTTTTTATTCAATTTGAACTTTGAATGGCATATAGATTTTAAATGTATGGCATTTAAGTTTTGATCCTTTTTTTACATAAGGGGGGGAAGGGGGGAGGGGGGGGAGGAGGGGGAGGGGGGGAGGGGGAGGGGGGGAGGGGGGAGGGGGGGAGGGGGGGAGGGGGCGAGGGGGCGAGGGGGCGAGGGGGCGAGGGGGCGAGGGGGCGAGGGTGCGAGGGGGCGAGGGGGCGAGGGTGCGAGGGGGCGAGGGGGGAGGGGGGGGAGGGGGAGGGGGATGGGGGGAGGGGGGAAGGGGGGGGGGGAGAGAGGGAGAGAGAGAGACAAGAACGAGGAGATATAACTACATTGAATCAATATATGATGATATACATTTATTACATAATAAGTAGGGAAAACATCCTTGTATAATATAGCTAGAGTTAGTAAATACTAAGTAATACAAAGCACTACAACTTGTAATGACAATCAATGCATAGTCTTTTTCTTTACAATGACGTCATTGATGTAATGATGTTATATCTTAGGAAGGAAGACTTCTGTTTGATGTACTTTTGATTCCGTAATGAACTAAAATAAAAAGTTACGTATTAGTATAGGATGATTAAACAAAAATGTAAAATAATTACATGAATTTTAATTATAGTTCTAACTACATTGGCTAGTTAACATTATATAGAAAAGGGAAGTAACTCACCAAGTTATATTGTTCAGTTTGTTTTTTCTTGAGCATAATTTTCATCAAGTGTTTTTCATTCTCTCTATTCTATCTAAAGCAAAGCAAAAAATACTTCCTTTATAAATAAATTTTATCTAATTGGAAGTATTACTTACATCAGTTAGTTTACATTAAATAAAAAAAACACTCACTGAGTCGTATTGTCTGACTTGCTCTTCTTGAGTATAGTTTTCACCAGTGGGTGTTGGTTCTCTCAAAGACGTAGAAGATGCGTTTCCCGCTCCCATTGAAAGCACTAAGACCCTGTTCTCAACAACCTATCTGTAGTTAAGTACTTCATCTGGTTGAAATCATCAAGTTTGTTGGATAGGTTTTGAGCTGTTTCTATCGCTTGTAATGCTGTGAATGTGATTATATCATGTCGATGATAACCAAATCTACTAACTTCACGATTTCTTACAAGTATGACCCCTGTTCCAATCCGTTTGACCTCGCTAGCATGTTTTTCAGGAATATATAGAACTCCCATCATCAAACCATCGTATTGCAAACACATGTAGTTTACCAGTAGCGCATCCATCACCACTTCTCCATTAGGTAATGTTAACTGAGTTGATATTTGAGGAGATTCAAAACTGATTACACTTCCAACAGCGAATTGAGAGAGTGTTGCGATACGAACCATACTGATCAACTGGCTAGGTTTTTTTTTATTAATCTGATTAGCTGTTTAGCTTCCTCAAGGGGAATATCGGATGGGAAGTTGATTGGGTGAAAGATTGGATGCTTGTCTGAATCGAACCCCATAAAAACCACCAGTTTTGGAACATCCGGTTGTGTTGGAGCTAATTTGTTATAATCCTCATTTCTTACCATGGACCTCACTTGTCGTCTGTTGCCAAATGTTTCGACATTGTAGCGGATAATACATAAGTTTGTATATACATCCTCAGCCGGTCTTTCGATGGAGATTATCTCGATAAACGATGGTGTTTGATTTAAGTGAAATGGTTGAAACCTTTCAGTCATTACTCTTTCATTGCTATCGCAAGAATTGAGCAAACTAGCAGCATGTTTCGACAAGCAGGAAGGATGAGAATTAGATGGTGATTTCAAAGTCCAAGCATAGTCAATCGTTTTATTTCTATCCGAATCCAATGGCTTTGGTCGAACTGTTTTCAGTTTCCTCCTTATTATATGTGAATCAGGAGGGTTGTTTTCTCTATCATCAGAGTATGGTTCGAATGTTGAGAGAAATGAGGTATTGCGGTCTTCATTCATATTCAGAGCACTCAGTGAGAAGTTGAACCGAAAAGAAAGTAAAAACTAGGTAACAGATGGTTGGAGTTTGAAAAATATTTGAAAAGAATAAACTAACTAGATATTTATAAAAAAAACACATAATCAAAACCTAAATAATTTTTCTGATGCGTTATGGTGAAACTAATTGATCTTTTATTAATAAGAAGAAATTATTAAAACATAAACTTAACTTTCTGAAGCATTATAGCAAATCTAGTTGAACTTTTCTATCAATACATGTTAAAGAATTATTTAGTGATTCTCACCTTATTGACTGAAAGTCTTTCTATCGTTTCAAGTACATGTAGTAGTTGGTGTGTAGATGTTGCTTCTCCGCTAGCTATTGTAGAACCGGATGCTTTCTGTGTGAAAACACTGGTTCTTAAATAGCTAAGTTGCACTGATTAACCCTATGAAAACCATCTCGTGACACCTTCTCTATAATATATCTATGATTCGGCATTTTTGCACACGAAGGAAAACCAAAGCTTTCGCGTGAAAATTAATTTTTTATTCCGCGAAAGCGATGGTTTTTATTCGCGTGAAAATTAGTTTTTTACTCCCGCGAAAGCAACGGTTTTTATTCGAGTGAAAATAATTGTTTTATTCCCGCTAAAGCATTGGTTTCTATTCGCATGAAAATAAAATTTTTATTCCCCCGAAAGCAACGGTTTCTATTCGCCTGAAAATAAATTATTTATCCCCCCGAAAGCATTGGTTTGTATTTGCGTGAAAATAAAATTTTTATTCCCGCAAAAGCAACGGTTTCCATTCGCGCGAAAATAAATTATTTATTTCCGCGAAAGCATTGGTTTGTATTCGGGTGAAAATAAAATTTTTATTCCCGCGAAAGCAACAGTTTCTATTCGCGTGATAATAAATTATTTATTCCTGCGAAAACATTGATTTTTATTCGCATGAAAATAAAATTTTTATTCCCGCAAAAGCAACGGTTTCCATTCGCGTGAAAATAAATTATTTATTCCCGCGAAAGCATTGGTTTGTATTGGCGTGAAAATAATTCTGTTATTCCCACGAATGCATTGGTTTTCCTTGGCGTGAAAAAATGCTGATTCATAGATATATTACAATGAAGGTTGGTACGTGATGGTTTAATCAGTGCAACTTTAGCTATGTAAGATGCACTGTTTTCATACAGAAACCATTCACTTCATCGTTAGTAACTGAAGGAACAAGATCTACCACATCATCATCTACTACAGTACTCCTTTTTCATCATCTGAATTACATAGGAAACAGATGAAGTTCAAGCAACTATGCGTATAATTCATCTAATTCAAAGAAAAACAAGCCTTCATTTGTGATGTAATTATTTACATTTTGTTGTAATTGTAATCAATTTAAACGTGAAGACATTTTCTGAAAAACATGATTATTTACTATTTAAGTCATCAACAATGTTGTATGTAAGTCTTAATTATGTTTTATTATTATTTCAGGACTTCAAAATGGAAAAAGTACTCCTTCTCCATCCGAATTCTATAGGAAGCAGCTTAAGTTCAAACAACTATGAATATCTTTCATCTAATTCAAAGAAAGACAAGTCTTCATTTCTGATGTAAGTATTCACATTCCATTACAATAAGCCTTATGTGACAAGCTCCTCCCCCTTGCATATGCCGCGCATGCGCCGGATATCCGGAGGCGATGTTGTTGAAACGATGTGAAATTTATATTGATTCTTTGTTGTGCTCAACTTCTTTTGGTAACATTACTGCGTTACAACAGTTTTTAGGTACAAAATTTAGCAAAAACGATGCATACAGATTATTCCCCATCCTTCATACATAAAAAGTAAATTATATCGTTGTTAATCAGTGCCCATTTATTTACTTGTGGATTTTTATTATTATTACATCATATATATAATTATTATTATTAATTAATTAATTTGTAGTTTGCTTATTATCATTTGTTAATTAATACAATTTGTTAAATCACTCACTGGGTATAAGATAGAAGCTCCAGCACAACCACCACGCACTGTGGTCACTCCAAAAGTGTCTTCCTAGCTTTCTGATCCCTTCAGCTATTTACAATCCTTTAGCTATATCCTTAACCTTCACTAATCCAATAACTACATAATGCACGATTATAACATGCCCTTTTTTTTTCCAACTAGCAATATACACAAGACACAAGATCAACAGTTACAACTAGCTTCAGAGGTGAAACATCCACATAAGCAGCATACTTCAAACTATGCACTTTGGTTAGGGGTAGAGACAGTATCCACACCGACAAGGTGTAAAGTTAGGTAGAACAGATACATACCTCACCTGTGTCAAACCTCCCACTGGCCATTCACCACAAAGACTCAATCTCACCAGGATCGCTATCGTCCGTATCGCCACAACGGTCAAACCAATCTCGCACCACACCCGAGGGTCTTCCACCATCGTCATTTGGTTTTGGTTCCGGACCACACAATTGGCCTTCACCTCCACCTGGCTTTGGATCTGAGTCACACAGTTGACTCTCACCTCCACCTCCATTTGGCTTTGGTTCCGGACCACACAATTGGCCTTCACCTCCACCTGGCTTCGGATCCAAGTCACACAATTGACTCTCACCTCCACCTATCACAGTCTCATCTGGTTTTGGTTCTGGACCACACAGTTGGCCTTCACCTCCACCTGGCTTTGGATCTGAGTCACACAATTGACTCTCACCTCCACCTATCACAGTCTCACCTAAGTGAGTAGCACTATCTCCCTCACTGGAGTGAGTATCGCAATCCATGTTCTCACCGGAGTGAGGCCTCTGAACAGCCTGGGAGGCAAGCTGTTGCCGGGTCACAAGTGACTGCTCAGCAACTACCTCCTGGCTTTCCCCCGCAGGAGCCGAAGCTTCCGCAGGCCTAACAGACGAGTCCCTCTGGGCTGAGACCAGCTCCTCAGAGTGGGTAGGTCTGTTAGGGGCTTCAAGGGTGCCGTGAGCTCTGCTAGCTCTGACACCACTTGCAGCTTGGGCCACAGGAGCAAACCTTACATGACCTATGTGAACCTCACTCATTTCACTAGCACAACTCTCTTCACTACTGCAGCTACTACCTCGATGACTATACCTATCAGTATGTTTATACCTTTTATAACGGCAGTCCTGGGAAGTATGACCAATACCATCACAAATCCAGCAGTGTACAGCTGGGCAAAACCTAATTTGGTGATCATCTCTGCCACAGCAAAAACACGCTTTAGCATCATGGAAAGCCAAATAACCTCTGCACTTACTCCCATCATTTCTTCTATCACTTTCAACCCTACTCTTACTAGAGTCTTTTCTGCGCCATGCAGGCATGAACCTTTCATTGTTAGAATGCCTAGTGGACCTAGCAGACCCATAATCATCACAGCTGTGGCCAGCTTCACCTTTCATCTTTCCTACATATTTCTCAGCGTATTTACAATATTTTGCAGCAGATTGACCATTGCAAATGCTACGTACCTTCAAACTACTGTAGCACTCACCACCATGCATGTTCTCTTTCATATCAGATACCTGGGCGGAGTTTAGCTGCTTTGCCTTACCCCGCTCCATGGCGTTCTCTGAATCTCGAGCCAATTTTCTTGCCCTTAGATTGTCAGTCAGCCCTTTCCAGTTCAAATG
>CALYOO010000084.1:251559-306158 GCA_945261195.1 Cryptosula pallasiana
TGTTATATCTACTTCCATAATGTATATTCTATATCTGGTATGTGTAGTACATTGGTGACCTCTACCACAGTAGTACATCGGCTATATCTACCACTATTAGTGTTTCTGTTACATCTACCACCAAAAATTTGTCTGCTTTAGCTACGTCTAGCAGTTAATCCGTAACAAGTAGATTTTTATTCACCTATTGATAATACTTTTATATTACTATATGGAACTAGTGTCTTTGCCGATGTTTCAAATTTTACATCAGGCATATCTTTCTTGCAAAATGAAAACCATAAGGTAGTAGCGATCTTGATAGTCAACATATTTCTTACCTTTTAGCTTTACGACCACTCGTAAATGTTCATAATACTCAAATTTGGTTCCTCATTTCCGTTTGTGATATCTGGTAAAAAAAGTTACAGAATTGTCGTATATGAAATGGATGACATATGAAACATGCAAAATGTGCTTCACACACCCAAGAGACAGTTTGTATTTTGATTGGTAAGGGTGGGGATTGATGCCCTCTTTTTCATGCTCAATGAGACAATGACTTCCCACCCAGAGTATGTCTCACAAAGCCTGCTCTAAGCTTTGTAAAGAGATACTTCACATCTCGTCTAAATAAAAGGAAAAAGGCTGTTTTATACAGCGGCAAATGCATAACGTTCAAGTACTTTTGCACTTGTTTATTATCCGCTCTCGTAAATAATTGAGATGTTTCACTCACCTTTGCTTAGGGTTTTCTCAGTTTCAATACATGCTTTGCCACAAAGATTTCAAGATTCTGCCTATCTCACATCGCCTGAAAGAAGCAATTACTAGTCTTATTCAGAACAAATATAATTTCAAAAATTCTGTTGTCATTCAATTTTAAGCAAGGCCGAAACAAATCTATACAATAATACATGCAGACAGACTTGAAATGAGTGTAGGCACCTAGAATTAATGCTGATAAACCTGAAATGAATGTCTACATTAGGTGATAAAAAATGTCTCAAAGTTTGTCTTGAGAGTGCCGGCATTCAGTGAACATAAACATCAGTTGGAGATTTGGTCCAGGAGTTGTATGCTTTCATTAGAAAACAGGTATTGCTAATTCCTGGAACCTTTTTTATCGGAATAACCATTGAATCCCTAATCAGTGCTAATGATCTGTACCCTGTTGTGTTAGTGTCTCATTGGAAAACATTTAAGTGTGAATTTTTCCCATAGTGCTAAGCTCTGGTGATACTGCAGTACTGTAACCACTGTAAAAGTGACTTGACATAATATGCTACCCCCTAACATACCAAGTGTGACCGACTCATGGATTATAGGTATGTCCATCTTGAGGCATGGCATCCAATCCTTCTCAAGCTTCAGCGCAGATTTCTTGAAACCTGTAGTCCTTTAAATAGTAACAAATTATTTTTGGACACTCATTGGTCGTTGTTATTCTGATGACATTTACAATGCATTACATAGCCCAGTATTTTTTTTGACCGCTCACTGTTATCAGGCTATGGTTTGGTTGAAATATTATTGTCAATGACAAGCTTTGGCTAGTGAATGTCAATTTAGTAAGTAGCGACAGGAGAAAATTGTTTTTCAAGTAAGCACTGTTGTAAAAAATGTTTTATGAAAACCCTTGCATTTGATTAGAGTACTAGTTGTTTTACGCTATACCTGCTCATAAGGTTTTGTGAAGCAAAATCTAAAACACACACACTAAAGCTACGTTCACACTATGCAATTCTCGGCCAAGTGGGGCGGAGCAAAAAATTGGTTCGCAAGTGTGAACAGTGAAATCTTCAAGATTTTAAATCGGTGGCCGATTTTTTTTTATTATTGGGCAGTGATGGTTCTCTGTACAATTATCGGGCTGTCTAGCCAATCAACATCCACATCACAGCTTTTCAATTTAATGCTTTTCAAGAAACTTGCAGTTGCTTGATAAAATTATTATTTAACCAATTTTAGTCTTGCTTACTAGTAGAATATTAAGGTGGGTATACTAACTATTATCAAGATAAATTGAAAACAAGTACCAGCGCCATGATTATAATAAATAATTGCATTGAAAAAAGTTATCATTTATTTATTATTCATTATAATTAATTGAGTATACTACCTACCATTATTTATTATTATTATTTGCAATTCATTTCTTATTATTGAGCAGTGAAGAAATGGTATAATTTATTTAAATTTCTGATAATATAACCTATATTATATTATTATTAGTAATAATTTGTTGTTCTATAATTATTAATTAAATGCGGTATCTTGACAGCATGTCCAGGCTATGCGATATCGGGCACAAAAAATCGCAAGTGTGAACTCTTCTAAATAATCGGAGAGCAACTCCCGATTCCTCCAGATAATCGCATGGCCAAGAATCGTATAGTGTGAACGTAGCTTAATGGTTAGCTATAAAGCCTGTTTGTTGAAAGAAAACATAAACTGCTATTAAAGTTGAAAGCGATTTTCTTTTCACTAGCATTTTGATAGGCTGTATGACTGATCATCATTGTGAACATTTTTCAGCACTCAAATATAAAAATTGAAAGTCAACTGGTAAAGAATAAAAGTGATTACCTCAATATGAAAAGTCGTTTTGAAATTCAAGCACACTTTGTTGCTGCTCAACGCTATCAATATGTAGAACTCGCCTGTCTTCTTGAAACTTTAAAGCCTTTAGCATTATATTGAGATTTATGAAGTGCATACGAGCATCACAACCTTTTAGGTTCTTCTTTTCACCTACACAAAAAAGTTAGTCACCTACTGCTGCATTTATAAATAGATTCATTCAAGTTGCAAACGCGTAGTATTGTTTTGTATTCAAGTTTTCATTTCTATGACCAAGAATGAGCTCCAATCCACACTGATGCAGTCCCATACTTATAACTTTCAATCAGAGCAGAGAAATCTGAGTTATATGTTGATTAATTTGAGCTAACTATAGGTATCACAGGTGATTAATTTGTGATTAATCAAGATCGATTTATTGGAAGAAAAGATTAATTTTTGCTAATTTTAGGAACCATTTCACAAAAGATAAAAAAGATCACCGTAGTTCACTATTTGCTTTTTTGCAGAATGGTAACAGTTGTTTTTATCCGAAATTACGTGATTTTAATGGAAGCATTTAATGATAGAAGTTGATGTGAGTTGAGTAACATTTGTGTGGTGGTATTTTTAAGTTCTTTGCTGTTCCATCAATGGTGCAAATCAAAATTAGGTGAATATTAGAAACGATAAATTAGAATCAAAGCAGGGTGGTTTGGTCAAACAGCAAAAAGGGAAATATTGCAGTTTAAACGTTTGTCGACAAACATTTTTGTTTGGATTTTTTTGTTACTGTAAACTCTCATGTTGGTCGTCTGCATAAAGTAAAGTTTTTATAACTAGTTTTAGGGCATTGTTTTATCACAAAAGAAATTGTGTTATTTGTAAATATGCAAACTAAGCTGCTTAACGCGTTGAAAATCTCAAATTTATGACAAGAAAAAAAAGTAACATTTACTGACAAGAAACTTCCACTATTCACACATTAGTTAAAGTACAGATAGTGCCAATGACTGCTTGCATACCTCTAATAGCATGTATTTTAGCTCATCGGCCTTCTCATTAGACTTCTCTTCTCATCAGCTCTTCCAGCGAGTCATCTTTCTACCATACAAATTAAAGGAAAACCCAATTAATTTATTTACAGAAGCTTGATTATCGTCCCAACAGCATCCAAATCGTTTTCCTTCTAAATGACAATTTAGTCACTCTCTGAACCTAATCCTGATGCTCAAAGCGGTACTAAAACCCATTGCAAGCAAGTTTCAACTTTTTGATTTGCCTTAGCTAATCAGGTGATGGCCAGTCTTATTTGGAAATATCTCAAGTTTCAACGACAATCATACTATGGAAGTTTGTTGGATCAGATGAGATATACATAATACAATGTTTTGGTTTGGAATTACACTTTTTATTTTCGGTTTTGAAGAAAATTTTGGATTTCGTAAAGAAAGTTTCTTAATGGGTTGGCAGTAAAATTATTATGCAGTTATAAATTTTTCAAAATGATTTATTGGTCAAAAGAAATCTTCAGATAAGTACAATCGGAATAAAATTGAAAATGAAATGAAACTTTTATTTCAAAACGTATCTTTCCCATCAATGATAAAAAATGCAGGTATATTTCAAGCAATAAAGACATGGTATCGAAGCAGTCTTATGATATAAAGTCATCGGCAACTTACTGGATCAGCTTAAAAGGCCTAGGATGCCTAATTTTAATAGGATTTGAGTTAATTTGAACTTTTTGAGGTTGAAATGTGTTCTGAAAAATTATCTGGAGTTGCCCTCTCACCAGTGAGACGATTCCTATAGACACAGTCAGCACTAGCCAAGACGCAATTTTTTCCCGAAGATGCAATAAGTTATATAGAGCTATTTGGCTCGTTTGCATAGAAGTAGGGCTTCCTAAATATTGGCATTGTGCAGAGACTCTTTTCATTGCAAAAAGAATTATGTTGTAACAAATTTTAACTTTTTTGGATGTGTTTTTCTCTTGTCAGCAATTTGTTTTATCTTTGTAATCTCGCTATTATGTATACACCAGCGTTCACCTGATAGTGTTTGTGATCAAGATCAGAAGAATTAATTACAATTTTCAAGTGAAAAGTTAATCAAACAATAACATTAGTATAAATTTATAATAATTCCAGGTGAAAAGAAACATTGCCGAAATTGTATTTCCGACGTTGTTTTTTACAGCAACAATAATAATTAAACCTTCCAAAAAACTTAAAAAGCACCAAATAATAATAATTAAGTGTTTTAAACTGAAAAGTAACTAAAATGGTACAAACTATTTGCTGGAATATGCTATATAATATCGTAATGCAGATAGTCTCTTTTGTCGAAGACCTCTACCTAGCTATTGCATCTTGTTGCCCGCAAGTGAGTTTTCTCCAAAAGTTTTACAATGCTTGATGAGAAAACAACTCTTCACACAAAGTGAGTCTTGAAAAGCCCGTTCTAAGCCCTTTAAAGCAAACTTCTGAAAAATTGTAAGATTTTAATAGAATGATGCAAAGTGAGATAAAGATCAATATTTTTTGTAGCTTTTTGTATGAAAACCTGTCACTGTGTCAAGGTCCAATAAATTTTTATGACTTTCAAAGGTTGAGTTTTAAATAATTTTCTCCTTGTTTCAATTAAAAGGTAAGACAAAGTTAATCCCTGCATGAGATGTTGCATAATACATACCTTCATCCGGCTGACATCGTAAGAGAAATTGTAGCTTTTTGCCAAAATGCGCTACCCCCGGTCATCAATAATCAGAAAATTTGGCATAAGAAAGACCTTTTCCTCATCAGGGAAGTGCTCAGCTCTTGCACCACACTGGCAGGGGAGAAAACTGCTAGGTCTTGCCAGACCTGCCTCAAATTCTCTTGCTGGTAAATCTCCTGAATTGTTTGAGATAGAGCATTTATTACACATCTTGATTAAAGGGCCATACTCTATCAAACAAATCCATGTCAATGAATTGCTTCATGTTTTGACGGTGACTTTTGTGGTACGCAATTCCTTCACAAGTATTAATTTTGGCAAACAGAATCCAAAATGTTTATCTAAGTCTGTGAGGCTAGAAAAATATCTGTGAGCGACGCTTTCACTATAATAATATATCACATTTTAATAGGTAATTTTATTATTTGTAAAAACTTTACATGTTCAAATTAAACAGTAAAAACGTTAATCATTTTCATTTAATGCTTTTCCCCTTCTGTGTCGGTAAAATAGCACGTATTTCAGATTTTATTATCATTCAGTGTAGTCGAAAAACCACAGCTAGAAATATAGTTTTGACAAACACTTATCTATCACAAATTATTATAGAAACATATAAACCTACAAGCCCTGTTTTAAAGCATTCCCGTAAATGCCATACCAAAAAGCGCCGGACGCATCAAAATAGAAACCTGTATATTGATTTCTACCTCTTATATCAGGAGCCACCATCAAAATTACTACTTTAAACTCAAGCCCGTTGTTTAATAAGCATTGACGACTTTTTGGGTTACAAATAGTTGTTTAGCAACAAACTATTTTTCATCAGGATGTCGTGTTATTTCTGAAATTGAGAGACGGCGTGGTTTGCACTTGGTTAAAAAGTATTATTTTACACAGAGCACAATTTTTATTGATAATTTTTTGTCTCCAAATATATTTTCAGCGTTTTTTGTAAACCAGTTGATCGAACTAATCCGTCAAAAAACTTTTTTCTGGTTTCCCACCTATGTTTAAATAGACCAACACACATTGAACAATGATCCTGTTTTCATTGTCAGAACATTATTGTTTTAGTTTGAATCACATATTAACAACAAATAGACACTCCAAAAAGTAGTTTTTTTCTAAATATGATATGTAGAAAACTAAAATATACCTATCAAAGATTTGGAAATACTCAAAACCATAATAAACAACAGCTCAGAAGCTCTTCCACCTACCTGTGTACAGTCGTAGTTGGTTGTTATATTCTCTGCCATTGCCGATAATTGGCATTGTGGCTGTTTGTAGCTCAATAGCCCGAGCCTCCACTTATGCCAACTGGTCGCCGGTAGAAGAAGTGGACCGTCCAATCATATGCAAGTACGGTCTCTCAACGATGCTTTGTACATCAATACTAAAAGAAAGACAACTGAGTTACGGATAAGCATACGCCAACCTGTCCACGACAGAGTCAATGTGTTAACCTAGATGTAGAGAAGTAAGTTTCCTGTTTGTTAATATAAGACTAATGGCAGTTGGCAACAAAACATGAAGTATGTCAGAGCCAGGAAAACTAACCAACGACCAAAACATAGTTACTCCTGACATTTAGGAGTGCTCAGCCCTACATGTCACCTTGGTCATCAAATATTCATATCAAAGTAATCTTGGCAAGTGTCACACAGCTGGATTGTAGAAAAACCAAACAGTCATTACATAATAAGAGTAGGAGCATATGTCAGAATGATCATGTCAGCACACAAAGTGGTGGATGGTTTCTAACTGTTAAACTTGTTCTCTGAGCAGGTGTTGAGAATCATCTACTTTTGTGGGCACTACACCAAGATAGGGTAAAAATAGACAACTGTGTTACTTTATCCCACATTATTTAATTTATTATTTAGTTATTAATTTATCTCAAAGTGCCACATTCTGGGACTTTATAATCAAGCAGTTTTAATTTTATAATGTCCATGATTTTTATTCAAAAAAATTCCGTCCAAAAATAATTAACGCGAATCCTAATCTTTCTTAGGTCTGTACCTTGGCTTTTCTCTGGAATAGCTCTGCATTGCTCAACCGTAAGAACTACACTCTTGGAGTCTCTCATGATTCTTTTTATCTATCCAATGACTCGATATTGTGCTCTCGGATGTTTTGTAGACTCACCACCCTGTCATAGCTTCACTTTCCGATTGTAGCAGCTCCTCTGCGAAGCTCTTTAGTAATTAGGCATATAGCCCTGCCAATGTTGACCTCTCCACTCGCTATCTGTCTGTTTCTTTCTACCACTGTAAAAATGCATCAGCGTTTGTGAGACTATTGTATTAACCTGTATTCACAGCTGACTAACATACAGTTTTTACTTGGTTAATAGTTTAAAAACAAACCATAGTAATCCGTTCTGTCATTTCAATGTTTTAATGCAAGCACTCATATTCCATGCTACCTGTTGTGAACATGTTAACATGACTTTTGATCACTGAAACTTACTTTAATATTCTAAATACGAGCTCAAAAATGAAACTATCTAAAAGTGCACAAGCATTGGCAGATGCCATTAATGTAATATACCTGAGAGTCATTGTTGATGTTGCCACCCGGTAGTTCTTCAGAGTCCACAAACTCGTGTCAAATGCCTCCACTTGAGATTAGATGATTTTCCAAAGTCCTTTGCACCATCACGGAGCTTTGTGACTTTCCTCTCCAGCTCATTTTTTAAGCGATCATTGTTTATGTCGTAGCTGGCTAAACTACCGACATGTGACCTGATTTGACTTGGTCCGTGTTGGCTGTACCGTCTTATTCTTCTTCTATTCCATTCTCTGATAGAATATCTCCCACTATAAAGAGCACATGTCATATTTCAGACAAAGACGTTTCTGTGCCATTTGGTCTCTTTGAATGATTTTTGGTCTTATTTTCGAAGGCACTTGAGGCATTTGATGCATAATTTGTACAAAATGGGTTTTATTCTGTTAGCTAAGTTATCACTAATTAACTTTTAATAAAGAGTTTGGTGTAACTATTCTTGAAAAAAAACAATCGTGCCACGTCTATCAATTGAGTTAAGTTTAAAAATGAAATCATTGCAACGGAACAAGAATAAATCTTTCACTGGTTTGTTAAATAACTCATTCCTTATTAGCAATGGGACAAAGATGATTTCATACAGTCTAAAATGCTCTAATTTTATTTTTTTACGGAAGCAAAAACTAACCTGTCCAATACCAGTTCTCTGCCTTTGTAACGAAGTTTCTTCCATAGCTCTTTCTCCACTTTCATTCGAGGATAGTGTTCAACTTGTTCTCTATTATATACTTTCAACTCATTTTCTGAGTTGAAAGTAACAACTTGCAAACCCACAGTAAATGTTAGCAAATTTAGGCATATTGAGTACTAAACAATCTAGGTTTAAGTAGTGATAAAGTAGCAAAGTTTGCTGACAAACTCACTAGCTTCCTGTCACAGTTTAGTAACCAATGAAAGTTGCACCATAGCCCCTTTGTTCACACACCAATGCAGGATTGCTCGTTATGTAATACATCACCACAAATTTATCGGGTTTGGTTGCTGCTCACAAGCCAGTTATTGTCATGTTTCACTGATTCTGGCTTGCCAATTTAACGCCATTTTCTCCATACAACTTTAATACCACGACAACAAAGGCAATGCTAAACTGTGACTTGGGTTCACAAACGTAGTCCTCTGTTGGAAATCTTTGTTTTCTCTGAAGTGTAAAACACTGAAATTTCCTGATTTTTTCCAGCAAAATGGCATATTATTCTACGGAAACTATACATGGTAGCAAAGATCATACATTTAAACCAAATCAATTGACTTTATATCTCAAACCCGTCAAAAATACATACTGTATTAATTGTTGCACTACATTCCTTGCTTATACATAACAGCAGCGCATTCATTGCTGTTTTCTATGGAACTCAAAGGAATGCACTAGTAATCATCAAAGTTGGGCAAAAAGTTTACATTTTTCTTGCCAGACAGATAAAATAGAATTGTAATATGTTTTGTCGTTTGTTGTCAAAGATATTCAATAAATTCGAATGCATGTATTCGGCCAACATATTATTAGGTTATACTTTACTTTTATAACTTAAACTAATTTTGAACAGTTTCACTTGTTAGCTAGTAATACCCTGTCAGTTAATCCTCTAGCTTGTGAAATGGCAGTTTAGCATATTGGTCTTTGTTCTCAGAAGAGCGAACTTGTTATAGATTACATAACTACGCTGCTTTAGCTTTAGCGAACGGCCTGCTAATTGATCACCAACATGCGAAACTTCCAAACAAACTTGTTTTGCAATTTGTTCTGCTCAAACCTTTGCTTATAAATAAGCGTTGGGGCAAGCAAAGTTTCACAAACTGGTTTGTTTTTTCCACTTTATCATTTTGTCTCCTTTGCTAAATGCGTATTTGTTATTTGCTTGCACAGCCACCTTGAGTTTTCTGTGGGAGCAACACCATGCTATCACCCATCAGTTTAGTTAAACTTGGCAATTGATAAATGAGACAATGAAGCTGGCTGTATGATAAAGCCTGGTTCACATATCGTAAGTTATCAGAAGTGATCGCAGATCAGCGTATGATGATCTGCGATCCATGTTCACATAAACTTGGCACAAATTAAGATATCAAGAAGTATAATCACTCTCTTGTCTGAAAGGTTATAAAATGCTGAAGCCCGCTGTCACTGACCAATGATTATTTATACTAAATGCATTTTCGTTGTTCAACGACCAATTTATTTATTGCATTTAATTTCATTGTAATGTGAGTCAACTCATATGATAATGAATTTTTGTTTCATGTTTTTCAATTCAGTTTATGATAAATTATTATTAAAATGGCACATTCTTTTTACCATTTTCCTAACATATATGTGTACAAGGTAAAGATTGTACACATTTAAAACGACTGGGTGTTATCACTATTCAGGAGCGTGTTGTTATTGTTTAGAGCGTCTAAAGTTGAAGCACAGCTTTAATTCCCTCCCCCTTTTGTTCCCAGTAAAGCAGTGAGTCATAACACTAATGTTAACCACTGTACTGGCTCCTACAGTGTTAACACAGCAAAAGTGGCTGATTTTAGATGTTTAATGGAGAAACAGCAAAGTGATGAATTGTAGGAATAGTAAATTGAATATTACATACAAAAGTACTTTCAACAGTTCCTCAGTGAATGCTGGCATTAGCAAAGGTTTACTAAAGCCTCATATGAACAAGAATTATAACAATTCAGTAACGCAACCCTATGGTGCTCTGAAACTCTCACTCCGCACTCCTGAAGTCAATTTGACCAGTCTCATTTTTATAAGAGGTTTAATCACAGCTATTCACAAACCATTAAAATAATGAGATCTCTAAATTCAGAATTAAAAATCTATGATATATATGTGTGTATATATGTGTACATAATTTTTATGAAAATGAAACTTGCTGGAATCCTTATGATGATAATTTTCTCTTAGTTCATTTAGAGACAAATATTAGTGTATGGTAGCAATAGCATTCGTAATATGAACATAATAAGTAGTTATCCCATTTCTTCAGGCTTCCAATCACAAAAGAACTGACTTTCTCTTCTTCACTCGGCATCAAATCAGCAGTTGATACGTGAATGAAAAGTAATGAAGGCTGGAAGTATAACCTTGTGAGCCCTATAGTCCTTTATAAGTGATGATATGTTCGTATGTAATAGAAATATAAACCAGGAGAAATGAATAGTTGCTTGAAGGTGCTGCACAAAAATGTGTTGTGGTAATCCATGCAAAGGAGTCCTCCAGCCCTAAAGTATGCATTGCACTGCAAATAATATTTGAGCTTCATACTAAGCTCTGTAATAGCAGATTAAATTGTTTTTCTTTGTTGCATGGTTAAGGAAAAAACATGATACCTTAACATCTATGGATACTTATAGTGGATATAGATTTTGAAAATGAAATAATCGCACTGTTGAATTTTCAGCCTATGCTCCCACCCGCCCATAAAAAATTCAAATACGTAGTGCATCATCAATAACAATTCATGAGCACACACTTAAAAGTGTGTGCAATTCATCAGCACAGGATTGACAGCAAATAATTTTGTACTCGATTTCTTTAAAAATAATACTTGAGCCAAATAATGTTGCTGCTCTGCTTTACTACACTCTGATGAGTATTAACAACAAATTATATTTTTATTCTTGTTATAGCAGTTGAATCTATCAATCTTGCTGCTATTTACTGTACAACAGGCTCATACTAATGTGTCTATATGATAATAATAGTGTACCACTACGACATTCTTGATAAAAACCTGTGTGTTTTGTTTAAATCAATTGACTAATTGATTTGTTTGCTTTTCCATTTTGTATTTACTGAATGTACTGAGAGCCTTTGCGGGTACTTGCATGCTTAACTGTGACCATCAGAAATTTCTTTTATGAAAAACTATGAAAAGAATTTTTATTTGGTTGCAGAATGACTTACAAAGTGCACTACTCACCATCACTCTGTTTAATTGGTTTCGTCAAGCAGTAAAGTATAAAACCATCCAGTCAAAGCCCTATCGGTTTTTAGTTCTAAAAAATCTTGGTGTTCAAAGCGAAGCTTTTGTGAATTTTGAATGTTCTCTGATGCTATTCAAGGTTGCTACATTCACTGGATCGAAAATCACTATCGAATGCTCACTTCAAGCTTCTTCATAGGGGATAATTATTAGGGATGGATAACCAGTTTATGTGTTGTTTGTTGTATTTGTTTCACACTATAAGCAATACAATGGGTGATGCATAGACATTGGCCTGGCCACTGGTAAACATAACCAAGACATAATCAATGTCCAAAGCCATTCACCTTAAGCTAGTAAGTGGCGGGAGTAATATTATTTTATTTAGTGAAAGCAGGACACAACAAACAATACCGTTTGCTATGATGGCTCATAACTGGAAATTTTCTTGTTTCCGCAAGTGTATAAACACCCGTGAAACAACTAGATCTTTGATTAGAGTGAATAGATGAATAGCTTAATGAGCTGCATTACAACTTGAATGCAATTGGGATTCAATGCCAGCTCTTGCTAAATACAGCATGTTATTCAATAAGATTATTTCTGGCTAACAACTATAGATAATTTACAACCATCTAAATGCTTTGCAAATCCTCCAAATGTTATTGAAATGATTCAAAAGGTCAGCGACAGCTCAAACCTTACATGTATAAACATTTTCAAAGTCAGATGATTCGTTTTAAAGCCCTACAAACTGTTTTTGAAATGGTCTGAACTATGTTGAAATAACCATGCCTGTTTAATCGTAGCCAATAAACATAATTTTTTGTAGCTTGTTTTTAAAACATCTGTTACTGGCACAGTCACCAGTAGACACAAAATGTATCATCCACTTGAGTTGAAAGTTGTACGAAATCATCTCAAAATGAAATAATTAATTCTACAAGCACGAAACCAAAATAGTTGAATAGTAAAAAAAATACTACATAACAAATATTGCAATTTTGCATAGCAATATTCATCTAATAGCAAGCTTTACCTGGTCACTAAATTAACCATTCACATCAAAACATTTCACCTTTGGAGCATCCCAGCATTGAACAATATTTTGTTGAGTTTCTGAATATTCAAGTTTTAAGCAGCAGATTGCTGTATTGACTAACCCTCTAGGCCCCCTCAATGCTGATCTACAAGCCTGCAAACTACCCCTTTTCCAGAAATGCTTGCCAATTTTCATACTGCTTAAAATTGACATCATCTTTGGATCAGAAGTATGTGTACTTCTTTGCCGTACAGTATTTATTTGGCCAATCAAATCCCGCTATTTCTTTTTATTATTTTGTTTATTATTATTTTACCCGCTTACTACTGTCCTTTCATGTATGAATACCATTTATTGTTGTCTAACTCACCAAAACAAGCACAATTTTTTTCTACCCTATTGATGGAAAGAATATTAGATGATCCTTGTGATTGTGATCATATTGGAATAGGACCACCTGAAAAATCTCGCAATTGTCTCTTGTTGCTATTTCACATATGAAATTCTCGTAATAAACAAGCGTTGATTTTGTTCATTACGCGTGTGCATTATTTGTGTCCATATTGAGAGAAACTACATTCAGATTTTACGCGTTCAGCATGAAGATTCAAGCCATATGAAAAATGGCGCTTAACAGGAAAGCCCAACATTAATACTTCATGTACTTATAGCGATCGTGCTAGCGATTTTGCTTAGCGATTGGGGTAGTCGCTCCCGCAAATTGCACAATTTTTTGTTGCTACCTATTCTTCAGCGATTCCGGTCAAACTCGCTGTTACAAAGCACAGCCTTCAATTTATTATAGGATCGTTGATAGATCGGAGCACTGAATATGACGAGGCCTTATTGAAAACTAGGGTGAAGTTCTTTTGCGTTGTGATTGGTTTGCGATTTTTTGATCCCGATCAAAACCTGGCGATAACCTCAAATAAAATGCTAGCGATGGCCTGGCGATTTTTCAGAAAAAAAGAAGTTGCAAAATCATGCAATCGCTAAGGAAGTCGTTGAGTAATCGTTATATGTACATGAGTTATTAATCTCAGAATCAATTTTTGATGGGTTTTCTTCGTAAGGATTCTTTATTCCTGTTGCAATGACCTTCAGTTAGACCTAAGACTAAATGAATTGCCCAATCAGATTTCATTTCAATTGCATACGATGTAACTTCATTTATAAAAATTTGCTATTATTTATTATAACTTACCACTCCCACAATCTGAAGATGACGTACTTGGCAATCAATAGAAGTTATATAAAGCTCAATCTCAGCTTGTAAATCATGACTGAGTGGGCATAGAGGGTTATTTAATACATCAATCTGCTGCTTAAGACTTGAATATTCAGAAATTCAACCAAAAAGTGATCAGTGCTGGCATGCTTTAATGTCAAAGTTTCCATATCTATGAAAATGCTTCGCTTTGTCATATTGAAATTTTCGTATTTGTAAAAATATTTTACTTTGGTCAACTGAAACTTCCATATCCACAAACGTAGTTCATTTTGTCATATTAAAATTTTTAGATGCATAAACACCTTTCACTCTTTCATGTAAAATTATCTGTATTCATAAACATTTGCACGCCAAAATTATCATATCTATGAATCTATTCAACTGCAATGTTCACAAGTATAAATCATTTTTGTTATTCCGAATATCCACAATAACAACATTCTTCCTGCTTTAGAGTTCTTTCTGTTAAATAGTTTTTAATATTACTAATATCAATCATAGGTTTCCTCCTAAAATCAAGAAAGTTTTCTCACAAAGATTTTAAAAGCCTAACTTTGGAGCAGATCAATACTCAACAAGCTTTTAATCTCTCACTGAGGAATTACTCTATTGCTTTAGTACTTCACTGTCTGTGGGAGACTAGTTAGCCATATGATGCAATTGTAATGATTGAGCAAAACATTTCTATCAACCAGCAAACATTAGAAACGTTCTCAAAATACTTCTGACCATTCACTCCTTTTAACCTAATTTACTCCATTGTATTCCACTTTGAAAGTTCTCAAAAGCGCGGTTACATAGTGGGATCACACTTATCAATGAGTTGGATCACAGCTTATAAACTTAAAACTGCAATAATACTTCAGTTACATACTGGCTAAACTGATCACATCGAAATTCTCATGTATTAGTATGAAAGTGTTTTGTGATGAGAATATATTACTCATTTTAATACCCCCTTAAATTTTGATGATAATTAAAATTAAAGACGAAATTAAATAAACACTGTTTTGTTTCCATTTTAATACAAGTGTGGCGTTTCTTCAGGTTCATTTGTCACCTATCAACATTTTTAAACATTTTTTTTTGAAGTTTCAACATGCACAAACATATTTCATTTTTTCCCCATCAGTATCCGTGTTAATTTATTTTAGCATGTCCATGTAACTTCTTGGAGTATCAGTGAATATTCATATTTCATAAACATGGTCCACCGCTTCACCACTAACCTTTTTCCATTACTATATTTTTTGTGTTGAAATGAATAAAACAAACAATCATTTTCTTTGACATGGATCTCATGTATTAGAAGCACAAACTCTTTTTTACTTTGAAATCTTGTTTTTAATTAACATATTTCCCTTCCATCCATTGGAATTTCCACATTCAATAATATAAATCATTTGCTTCTGTTGGCTTATTAATATTAATAGAACATATTCTACCGATCGATTGTTGAGTTTCCATATTCACTAGCATGCGTTACACTTTCGTTGTAAAGTTTCCATATTCATAAACATATTTCACTCAGACTTACTGAAGTTCTCGTATTCATGTACGTATTTCATCGATGTCTATGGAAGTTTGTGTATTCATATCCAATAAAATTATTGATATATTCATGTACTTTTATTCGTGCTTGAAGGTTATTAAAATGCAACCGTTTTATCTTGTCTTCCCTCCCGAATGAGATTTGTAATTTTTATTGAATTGTTCAGCTTAGTCGCTCAGCTTCATTAATGAAAGTTTACTGTTCGATAAAATATTTGCTCCACGAGCATTCTCTTAATTTTTGGTACAGTTATTTAGTTGTGTTTTGCTGTGAGACCTGGTTAGTTCTAACAAATCAAATTGAAAGGATTGCGGCTGTCAGATAAACCATTAATTTTCCTACCGGCTTACTTGGCTTTTGTACCATAACTTTACTTCTGTGTTATTCTAGGCACAGATTAATCACCAACTGCAACCAAACCAACGGTGTTTTCTATTAACTTTTCATCAACAGGTTAAAACTAACAAAAGCAGCAACTGTAATCCAGATACTGTAAGAATTGAAGCAATTCCTATTCAAGATATAAAAGAGTTTGTCATCTATGATTTTTTAGAGTTGTCTCCACTGCTTTCCCCATTCTTCACTCGTTGTATGAGTGCCATAGCATTAAATTTCATCATAACATGTGAAACATAATTGATTATCTGCTGTGTGGCTTCCATTGATGTTCTTTGGTGAGTGTACTAATGCTGAGCTTAACTCTTGATTTGCTACTTGAAGCATTTGTATCAAATGCTATTGCAATGACATCTTGCTAGCATGCATGCATTAGTAAAAACTATTTAATATCCCAGGTTTCTGTTTTTATTTCACACTCCTGAACTTAAATAACTTAAGAGCCAGCCATCAAACATTCAATACAACAGGTCAGGTAATCTGCAGTGAGAACATTAAGTGAAAATAGGCTTGCACTGAAATATGAAAAGTGTTTGTCTGTTGGCAGCATGACGATATACTTCAACATTTATAAACTGAAGTCAGAGAGTAAATTACAAAAAATTATTCATTTATTCATTTGCGACTTTTGTCAAACCAGTTTTAAATTTTTTATTTACTTGCCTTCAATCGAGTCAAGCATTATTTGAGAATACTTTCAGCAGTTTGTTATTTTTCGCTAATTACTTGCGTATATTGAATGATGTTACAATTATTTTGAAATTTTATTCTTATTTGGCTTTAGCGCAGGCAAACTGCTGAGGTTGGTCAAGCTACTAATCTGGATTTCGTCAACTCTCCATTCCACATGTGCTACCTCGCCAACAGAGCAGTTCGTTGTTAACCTCGCTACAGATCATCTAACAACGGAACTGTGAACTTCAACAAAAGCGAGATCATTGTAGACTTTTTCAGCAACATTCTCTTGACTCATTCTCTTGCTTGTGCAGTCCGAGTGGCTGGTAAGTACATGTTTATCTATAAAACTCTCCTCTCTACACTCACATTAACATTTCTCCTCATTTTTAGTAATAAGTTCTCTCAATGTATGTGCCTGAGTTCTGCCTCCTGCCATTAGATTTGTCTGCAATTTTGACAGCAGTATACAGAGCCCCTTGTTGCACATTCAGTCAAATCTGGAAGTTTTTACCGTTTTTTTTATAATCGTTTTATAGCCATCATATGATCTCTGTGGGTCTTTTTATCACCACAAATCGTGATGTAATAGCTAGTGTGTTATTTTATGGAATTGATTTTGTTAAAAGGTGTGGACAAGTAACTAATTTTCTTTCAGTCCCAAAATTAACTGCTAGACTGATGTGATACATTTTTAGCACCATAAATGGATCCTAGGAGCGGAAGCCTCAGCTTGCCGTCGTTCAAAATATTTACCCGGAGGGTGTCGTGTGACACAATAATAATTACATGAATGACAACTTGGCAAAATATAAAGCTCTACTACTAACTGATGTAGTGAAATTAGATGGAGTGACATTGACATGATCAATCGTTCCCCCAACCTTTATTCCTTTCATTTTCACTCACTTTTCTTTCTCTCTTTTTTAATGCTGGTAACACCAAACCTCGTTTTCATGTGATTCAGCTTCACTGTCTATTATTTCAATGCTTTTTGTTTATTGATTTGTGAACTTAATCAAATAACAGTGTAATCCTCATCATTCCACAATGTGATGTACTTCTTTTTTGGGTTATTCTGTGGGCTATAGTGAATGTTTGTTGTGAATTTACAATTCGCTCACAGTACTGTGCTATAAATGGTTTGTCCTAACAACGTCCTCACGAGTTGTTTCTTACTTCAATTCATCCATCTTCAGTATTTTGACATTACATGTAGTTATTAAAACAATAAGTTTTTGACTGCTCAAAGTTATATCTAGCTATAAATTAGTATCAAAGATTCATATTAGGGTCTGTTTTTAGCTGATAACAAGTTTGATTTGGAATTGTCTTTTCTTGACTTCACTTTCTATGAAAGAATCTTGAAATGCTCAAGCACAGGTTGTAGCACAATTTTTTGAGAAGTTGTGCTCTCTTTATGTTGCCTTTTAGTTATCGCTCGAGCGATTTTAATAGCGTTGGCTAGTTAATTAGGCTATTTATTACAGGGATGGGTGCTTGGCAAAGGTTCCTGTAGTAAGTAGGGCTGAGTTGAAACCCTGGTTAAACATTTGTAGCTATGTGCAAATATTCAGTAAGCAAGGTATGTTCTCTAACCTCTCAAACCACTGAGCACACACTGTTGAGAAACCAAACTAATTTGTACAAACTTGTGATTTGATGAATCTCAAATAATCAGACTTTGATTGGCTGTTAGTGGCAACTTTTTTTATATACCCAAGAAATGCTGGATCTAGTTCTGTGGAGGTCTTGCAGTCTATGTAGCCTGAACGCTACACTGATTTTGGAGTTGGATAGCTATGCAAAACTTCACTCACAGTATTCGAGAACACTTGCCACAGTGGCAATTAAAGTTGACAGCTTTCACTTCGGTTAGTAACAGTTTAATTCTATAGCCATTGCTGTGAATGCATTGTATTATTATAATTATTACGACAGTAGCAGGTGATGAATAAGCATCAGTGGTGAGTTGAATTAAGCAGAAGGATGCCAAGCTTCTGGTATAGGTTTTTTTCTAGAGGATTCAATGGCGTTAAGCAACAAAACCTATTTTTTAGCAAATAATGACCAAAGTTAACATGAAAAAAACTGATCTTAAGTAGTAGGCAGTTGAGCGCAGGTTACATGTTGTTGCCAGTGTGTATGAGATTTTTACACAAAAAAAATGTAAATCTTCTGCAATTACGTGATATGACACCACTGGGGATCAAAAAGAGTAGTTTTACACAATCGGTTTACATGTTTATGTTGAGACTGTAACTGGTGACACTGTGGATTATACACTAATGAGTTGCAAAAAACACCCTTATAAAAACCAGTTTTTGACATATTTGTTAGAGAACTGAGAGTCTTTTCTATTTCTCCACACATTCTATGATATGTTTTGGAGGTTCTATCAGAATATCAGAAGGCTAGCACCGGTAACCAGCCTGTAGGCAAATGGCAAAGGCATCGACTTTTGAACTAGTAATCTGCGAAAAACAGCCTATAAAAACCAGTTTTTGCCAAATTTGTCAGAGAACTGACAGTCATTCCTATTTCTCAACACATTCTATGATATGTTTCAAAAGTTCTATCAAGTTATCAGAAGGCTAACACCAGAAACCAGTCTGCAGGCAAATGGGAAAGGCAACAACTTTTTCACTTAAAATTTGCGAAAAACTGCCTCAAAAAAACCAATTTTTGACATATTTTTGGGAGAACTGAGAGTCATTTCTATTTCTCAACACAATCAATGTTATGTTTTGAAGGTTCTATCAACGTATCAGAAAACTAGCACCGTAAACCAGCCTGCAGGCAAATGGCAAAGGCGACAACTTTTGCACTAGAAACCTGCGAAAAACAGCTTCAAAAAAACCTCTTTTTGACATATTTTGGAGAGAACTGAGAGTCATTTCTATTTCTCAACACAATCAATGATATGTTTTGAGATTCTATCAACATATCAGAAGGCTAGCACAGGAAATCAGCCTGCAGGCAAATGGGAAAGGCAACAAATTTTTCACTTGAAACTTGCGAAAAACCGCCTTAAAAAAACCAATTTTAACATATTTTTGGGAGAACTGAGAGTCATTTCTATTTCTCAACACAATCAATGATATGTTTTGAAGGTTCTATCAACATATCAGAAGACTAGCCCCAGAAATCAGCCTGCAGGCAAATGGCAAAGGCAAGAACTTTTTCACTTAAAATTTGCGAAAAACAGCCTTATAAAACCCAATTTTTGACATATTTTTGGAGAGAACTGAGAGTCATTTCTATTTCTCAACACAATATATGATATGTTTTGAAGGTTCTATCAAAATATCAGAAGGCTAGCACCGTAAACGAGCCTGCAGGCAAATGGCAGAGGCGACAACTTTTGCATTGCTTACAATGAGAGCTGGCCATATTGTGTAACAACTATAGTCTATAGGATGTGCAGGAGGCGTGACTCCTGATTTACAGCTGTCCTTAAGTACACTGAGTACCACACATTTTTGCTGATGCGGGCAGCTGGTGCACAGGCGATTGTTTTGGATGTTGGTGCAGCTATTAAAGCAAAGCTAAAGGCCTCTAATAAAGGTAACCAGTCCTGGCAGAAGAGATAAATAATTTTTTACATTTTTGTTGGCTATTCTCGTTATGCGATAAGTTTTTGTTGCCGGAACACAAGCACACAGCTATAGCTGTGTGCTTGTGTTCTGTGTTCTGTTTGTGTTCTGTGTGCCATTCACTGGCGAAGCGCACTTTTTAGTGCTGCCTAGTTGATAATACTTCTGTGTCTGCCTGCTGGGTGTTGCAGTAGAGCCTGTCTTTTGCACCAGTCTTGATTCTGGATGAAGTTGCCAACAGACAGCCTGACAAATGAGCATGCAACAAAAGTAGTGTATGAGTAAGCAAATAAAATGAGACTAAATATTTAACGCGCTTTGAATTTAGAAATCTACCAGTCACAGGGTGACAGAGGATAAAAAATCAATCTTGTTTATTCTGCTTCATCATGCTTTCGGATTCCCATCCTGTGTGATGGAGTGATGAATACAGGCGAGGTTCTGGCTCATGTGTCAGGCCCATTAGGATTGGTTGGAGTCTCAATCAGGAGGGCGTCAGGAGTGCACGTTGGTTGACCAAGAACATTTCCTAGCAAAAAGATTTACCATAAGCCTTTTTCAAGTATCTAACAATTCATCCAGCTGTGGTATTATAAATTATTGAAACATTTTGTTATGATAACATTGTGTAGTAGTTGTTTCAAAATGAAAAAAACTGGAGATTATATTTGATTAGGTTTGTGCACTATCGGCTATATTTGCGGCAATGAAACTTTTTTCAAATGCTCACGCTCGTCTAATGACAGTTGAAGCAAAAAACATATACATAGGTTTTGGTAAACTCGTAAAAAGCACATTGTGTGTGATACAATTTGGGAATGCTCCACTCCAAACTGCGGGGTCTGAAACGATATCATTAATAAAGTTTTGCCCTGTCTGTTCTGTTGTACAAGTTCTGTTGGCTGTATGAATTCTGGCATTGTAAAACCATTTACTTCTATTTATGTGGCAACCAGAAGGAGCGCCACTGTGGTAACACCTTCATTTCAGTCCAAGAAATCTGTAAGTCCTCCATGTAGGTATATGTTTTTTTTAACATCTTAAATTAATGTGTTTTTTTCACTGTCCGCAAAGGAAAAGCGTCTAAAGAATGGAAAATTTTGCTGACCTGATTCACAATAAGAAAATGGTGTTTTGCAATGCATCTAATTGATTAGTAAAAATATCAAAAGTTTGCGCAGCAGCATTCTTATTAATTAATGATGTGCTTTTCCTCTTTCTGAGGAGATATTGTGCAGGTTTGTCAGCATGTAACATATAACATACAACCTAATGGACTGGACAGAAATTTACATCTGATAATTAGTATATGTTATCTTTTTCATGTGAACGATTTGGCATGTGTACTGAGTGCAATGGGAAATGTAATGCAGTGACAGCAAGAGATGAACTGGATTCTTGACTTTTGTTTCTTGAATGTGTAGCTATATTCTAGTCAGCATGTGGTTAGCTATGTGCTAGTCAGCATGTGGTTGGCTATGTGCTAGTCAGCATGTGGTTGGCTATGTGCTAGTCAGCAAGTGGTTAGCTATGTGCTAGTCAGGATGTGGTTGGCTATGTGCTAGTCAACATAAGGTTAGCTGTGCTAGTAAGCATGTGGTTGGCTGTGCTAGTCAGCATGTGGTTAGTTATGTGCTAGTCAGCATGTGGTTAGCTATGTGCTAGTCAGCAAGTGGTTAGCTATGTGCTAGTCAGCATGTGGTTAGCTATGTGCTAGTCAGCATGTGGTTAGCTATGTGCTAGTCAGCAAGTGGTTAGCTATGTGCTAGTCAGCATGTGGTTAGCTATGTGCTAGTCAGCAGATGGTTAGCTGTGTGCTAGTCAGAATGTGGTTAGCTATGTGCTAGTCAGCAGGTGGTTAGCTATGTGCTAGTCAGCATGTGGTTAGCTGTGCTAGTCAGCAGGTGGTTAGCTGTGTGCTAGTCAGCAGGTGGTTAGCTATGTGCTAGTCAGCATGTGGTTAGCTGTGCTAGTCAGCAGGTGGCTAGCTGTGTGCTAGTCAGCAGGTGGTTAGCTGTGTGCTAGTCAGCAGGTGGCTAGCTGTGTGCAAGTCAGCAGGTGGTTAGCTGTGTGCTAGTCAGCAGGTGGTTAGCTCTGTGCTAGTCAGAAGGTGGTTGATGGTTGAGAGCTGACTTGATTTGTAAGGAAATTTCTCCTGACAACCACTGCAAAAAGAGTTTTCTATTACATTAATCTCGATCACATGATAAGAAGTCGACTTTCTAAGTTGATGAATGAATTGTTGGATTATTTTTATAATTGAGATGGCACTTTCTATTTTGGTTCAGCTCTGCTCAATATTGAAAGACCAGATAGTTAACGAGTACATGTACAGGCACAACGTATTTATTAGTAACACTATGTTTTACAGCATTGCAAGATGAACCGAAACTAAAAGTACAAAACAATAGCAGCTCTCTGAGGGTTGTTTATTCTGAAGCTAAATCTACCAGCACCAGCGGCAAATGTAGGTGCTCACAGTAACTATAGTGTCATGGGATAAACGGTTCTTTTTAATCTTTCTTACTTTTTTAATTTAAGACAATCTCAAAATAGCGTATCAGTTTTATCCATCTGTTATTGTTATTTAAAATTTCCAATCTGATGCTCAACGAAAGTAATGCGTTTTTTTGACAGTTTTAACCAATGTCGCTTTTGATGAGGTATTCGGAGAGGGTGTGAAGGAAAGGTTTTCTGAGGGAAATGGTTGTGTACACCTGTGGCAGTGGAAGTTCTCAAATGGCAGTGTACAAATGTACACAAGGAGTGTGGAACTTTTCGGTTAGTGCATTTAATGCATTTCTTATGATGACTGCATTTACAATCTGTGGCTTGTTCTTGATAGTATTTCACCGTGTAATAGTTATATTACATTACATTTTAGAAAATTACGTCATCCTAGCATTGTCCAGTTTTTTTGACTGACCAAGCTACAGAATGAACAACTGGGGATTGTTTTGGAGCTGTGCTCTGGGGATTTGAGCCAGCTGGTGAAGCGACCAGCTGTAACTCGAGCAAGTTCTCAACAGGTAAAAACAGTAGAACAATAAAGTTTCTTGCTATAATTTTTTTAAACCTTGGAAAATTGTCTTTTTTTTATTTCGAGTAGAGTAATAATTCCTAGAATGTGATGAAGCAAGCAAAAACATGTTGATGTAGATTGATACAAAATGTGATTTGTCATGTGGTTAATTAAATTGTCGATTGTTTCTGTTGGGGAATAACATCATCTTGGGAAAATCCGAAGCAAATTAATTTATAGAGAAAGCAACTACTTTGTCTTATGGACTAAACCGTTTTTCGATAGCTGGTGAAGGAAAACTAGAGAGCCACTCAGGCTCAGTAGATATGCCGTTGCTGTTATATCATTATCTCTTTAGCACTAGTATTGTAATAATACTACTTACGGCAGTCAAGTGTTACGTAGTTTTTAAATTATCTTTCAAAATGAATGAGCTATGGCTAGTGGTGGGTTTTGTCAGTCACCTCTTTTATGTTAACGCAATCATGTCTGCATGATGCCCATTTTGCGTAACGGCAGTTTGTCTGACTTTATCACATTTCTTCTTGTAAAATCAAAGTCAAGTTGAACAGCTAAATCATGAATCGTCATATAGAATACTAGCAAATACGTGAATTAACTTACTAAATAAAGAAGTTACCACTTCTCTGCATTCAAGTTGAATTTTTTTTAAAGTGCAGGCTTCTTCTGTGGTGTTTATCACTACATAGAATTGTAATTGAAAATTCTTTTAGGTTTTCGATCAACTCAAACTGGTTATCTTAGCCAATTACATTTACCAGTGATATAAATATCCTAATGCAATATGCATTTGAGACGTACACGGTGGTATGCATCGTTTCAATAACATCCTAATCTGTTCTTGCCAATCCTGTGCAAAACGGTATCGATAAAAAAGCACTACGTTCAGCTATTTTTCATTAGCGCTGCTGCACTTAAATGTTTCATGACAAAAATCTGCGCTTGCAGCCTTCTTTACCGATAATACTCAGTATAGTCAAGCATGCCACTTCAGGGTTGCTATATTTACATTCCAAAGCCATCAATAACGTGTTATCCTTGTTTAAGTGCCGGGAATAAAATCGATAAACGAATAATGTAGTTGTAGCAGTAAATAGAAAAAAAAATGAGAAAGGTAACCAACTAATAACAGCATTCACGATTCGCTAAATTAACATTCTCGCGTTACTTTCAAACTGCAAATTGGTGGGATGTTACACCAACCAATGAACATCTCAGTTTATTGCACACTTCGATATAGTTTGTCACTTTGATGTAGTTCATCGTAAACCACCCGGATCAAAGAACTATCATGTTTTAAATTAATCTCATTTTGACCATTTTCAAATTGCTTACACAAAAGATCTCCGGTCTGAAAAAAATGGGAGATTTAAGCCCCCACTATACATTAGATTAATGTTATCGAGAGTTCTTACAGCAGTTTTACTTCTCTCAGTGTAGTGGTTTAGGCTTTATAAGGGTGGAATGACACGGATATACAGACAGATGTCTTTCACGCTTATATATTTAGATTAATATAGTATTACATTACTTTTAAATTATTGCTATATTATTTTTTGTTTAATACTGCTCAAAAAAATTGGTTAATGTGAATACTTTTTATTTTGCAAAAAGTTGTAGTGAATGGGAATTATATTCACATATATACAACAAAGAGTTTGGCGTTATGGAATTTTAGACTTGATTATTTTAAACCTAGTTAACCATAATTAAAATGTACAGCTAATGTAGTAATGCAGCTCTTTAGCATTTTGCTTCAATCTACAAAGCTTTGTTACAATCTTTTCTGTATTGGTGACAGGGAAGAGCATGTTGAAGATAATTTTCTGTCGTAAACTTATGGCTGCTTGCTCTGATAAATATCTACAACTACTGGTGTTGTATTATTGGCCCTGATGAACTTAAGTTAGTTTTTCTTTCAACCAACTTCTACGATGGTTTGAAGATTTTATGACTAGTTAAAACTTTTGTTCGGATTATTTAATTCGAAAACACAGTTCGTTATTGGATAGTTTGATCAATGCTTAAACATTAGCATACTTCATTTTCATGTACAGCACTGCTCCTATTTTGACAGTCAGTCGTGCATAATCTTGTAGTCCTTCTTAATCTTGCCAGGGCAGGATTGTTATAAAGCGTGGGTGTCATTGAGAGACACATGCAAGACAAACTATTGTACTTATACTAACTGTTTGACCAGTGGAGCTGATGCGCGTGATGTTCCCCTACCTACTTGGAGATTTTACGCACAATTTGAATTTTTAAGAGATGCAAACAGGAAGCAGAGGTAAGAATTCTATGTGTACAAAACGAAATTTTAGATGTCTATTAGACTAAGGAGCAGTTAAAAATTGTTAACCTTTTTGTTCACTTTTAAAAACAAAATAATTTTAAAAGTGGAAGAGTGTTTTCCACATATTTTAAGACATAAATTTAAAAGATGCTCAAAAATTCACTGGTTATTATTGCAAATGTTGGAAGATATAAAACTTCAACTTGGATTCAAGACTTATCAGAATCAAGTGAATCAAAGTATTGCTTATTCATTCCTAAACATTATCAATATCAAACTTTTCGAAATGTTTCCAAAATGACTTTTTGTCTTAATGCGTGGCTATTACAGAATATACCAAAATCAATGTCAGCAATCTGTACACGGTGTACGAAGTTTGTGAGCAACAGTTAATAGACAATACTTAACATCGACTTTTTCTAAAGTATAATTAACCACAAGGTAAAAGTTGTGACTTAGTATTTTCAGCACTGGTGTGAACACTTACGCTTTTACTTTGAAGCACTATAGACAACTTGGTGACAATCACTAACCTTGAGAGTAACAGCTATATTGGGTCTATTTCCTACCCTACCTACTGCTAGCATTCAACCTGCTACTATACCTTCCACGAGCTCTGATTGCAAGTCCCCTACATAGTGATATCAGCACATCACCAAAAAACATCCGTACTGACCATGTCCAGCTCAACAACTTTGATGCCCAACAGATGAAAAGAAAGAGGCAGCCACAAACATGAAAATGGGGGTGAACAGCTTCCCTCCTTAGACTTAGAAACTAATATTTAAAGAAGGCTATAGCTGCTCCTGAAAGCAAATACCATGGTTACTGTCTGTCAATCGAGCCAAAGCCGATAGAAGTTAGTGATTACCTGATTAGCTGATTTGGCACGTCACAAAATTGAGAATGCGTTATTTGAAGTCAAATATGCACCACAATCACCACCCCGTGCAACATACATTTAAGTGAACAATTAAAATATCTCCAATGGTATATTTGCATAGTATAATAATTACAAATATTGTTGTTACATATATTTTAGAATACTTTACTTACAACTTGATAATATGAATTGAATTCAAATATTAATCACTACCACTGCCAAAATTATGTAAAATACATTTAGATGAACAATTAAAACCCCACTCCTACTATATATGGCATTCTAATTATTTTCATTGCATCAATTTTGTGATAAATTTTTGCAAAAATATTTGTTTTGTAATAAAGTCATTACATCAATTTGTACTACAGTTTACTCATAACGATAACCGTGTATGTACATGGTCAAGTTGCCACTCTACAATCCCTTGCTAGCTACTGAAGTACTTAGTGAGCTGGTCCCTTATAAAATTTGCTCTGTTTGTTAAAACTCTTGCCCGCATGACCGTCCATGGCCAAGTACGACAGTTTGGGAACCTCCCCAAAAGACTTCCCTGACTCCTTCATTTGTAACTACATCACAGAATCCAAGAGGTGTGTATCTTTGATCTTCTGTTAATTTCAGGAAATTATGTAGCACACAGGCTGCACGCACAAGTTTTACAGCTTTAGCCGGCTCTGCAACTATTGTTGTATGCAGTAGGCGCCATCTTGAAGCCAATATTATTGTGATAAAATACTCACTTATTACAAACAAACAAAAGTAAACACTAATGTATAATGTTGTTGCACTTGCAATGAACCAACTAACAGCGTTTTTACGTTTCCTACAAGGGATAGAAATATTCCTTGGATACTCACCAAAAACATTTTCTATCATTCTTCGTGCTCTGAAGAGACGGTAGTTGAATATGTGTCTGCTCCCATTGCTAAGTCTGCTGCTTGGCCAAGGAAGCATTAAATAATGCTTCGGAGGAAAAGCCTCATCACCAACAAACACATAGGGTGTTGACTGTTTGCCCAGGTAATAGCTTGTCAGCAGGTAGATTGACTTCCTAAAATGGAGCACTGCAAATTATTTCCTAGTCTACCTGTATGATTGTTTGCTTATCAGCTTTAATATTTTAGGCGGTAAGTTTCATTTTTCTCTGACCAAATGACATATATGCATGTGCGTTAACTAAGTAGCAAAGCTTTGCCAAACTTAAAATCCTGCCAAATGCCACCATCACTTTGGCTATCGGCTTGACCAATGTCGCATATGGTGAACTGGCAGTATGCATTGCATATGGCCATTAGAACAACGGTCTCTCTTCCTTTATAATTATGGAAGTCAGATCCAGCATTCTTTGGGTTTTTGGAGCAATATGTACTTTCCATCAACAATTCCAAGACAATTTGGAAAATCCCATTTCTAAAACCTGCATGAGTAGAACAACATAAAATGATCCCCTTTTTGGAATAATATTTGCTAAACTTACTGAGTATGAGAAAACAGTTGGAAACATTCAGCCTTACCATAACAGACTGAATGCATAGAAATTGTTGGACATCAAAGAACCCCAATTTAACTATACCCAGTAGGGGATATGTAATAAGTATTTTATGAATTTAACCAAGTCCCTTTTGCATCATTGAAGAAAAAATCTTTATAATTATTTAAGAAACTTGATAAACCATGATTAATAATTAATATAAGCTTCTAAACAATGTTAAGTGTGGTTTTATACTAATATAAAAAAAAACACTGAAAAGCTGCCGCTAGCAACATATTATTTATAGGAAAATATTTTACTCACGCCAGTAGCCGGTGAAAAATATTTTTCAAACATTACTGACATTAATTATATAAAGATAAAAATTTTATTGATGTAAGCTTTAAAAAAAATTGGTCGCCATTTTATGAAGTTTTTTGTAACAAACTGATACCAGTTCTACTAACTTTAACCAAATTAATTGTAGGTCGATTACAAGAATTATTTAATAGCAAACAACTAAGGAGTAAACTTTCCCACAGAAAAACAAAACAGATACAGTAACAGTGCTACAACCTACCCTTCTGCAATGGCTTTCCAGTCGGATGGACCACATAGGGGTTTGAGATATTTTTCGTGCCTTGCGGTATCTTTGGTAGATAATGTTAGAAACTGTCAAACGACCAAGTCGGTAGTGCATGGCAATACTGCTGTGACTCGCACCTTTCTGCTAGATGATGTTAAGTAACTGCTAGCTTCAGTCCTGGCTCCACTGGTATTCGCAGTCTGGTATGCTCCCCCTTGAATCATAGGTTTTATTAAGCGTAAAATACAATCAAAGCTATATGGATTCATTATCAGATACTTGCAGTGTCTATTATCATACAGTCGCAAATTCTGCATTAGATTCCTATATATTCCTCAATCTCCTCTTTTTTTGTTAATAGGGTGTAAACAAATACTTTCCACACCTCTTCTGTAGTGCTTTATGTTTAACCCGAGAGTGTTTCTTCTCTAAAACTCTTTAATTTTCATCTGCTTTATCCCTGATTGATCTCTCTAGTCTCATGCGCTTTGACAAAAATTATTAAATTTTGAGAATTTTTCAAGTTCAACTGTTAGTGTTACAGAGTTGAAAAAAAGCATCGGACTCAGCAAGACCTATACTATTGGTAGATTTTTAAATAAAGCTAACTTTGTACTTCTGAAGTGGTGAAAATATTTTTTTTAAAAATTCTGAAAATTGGCATCTTTGCTTTGAAAAAAACATCAAAAGTAAAGGTGAAAACAAAAAAACTGATGCGACAGATGGAAAGAAAATTTATTTTGATGCACGTAGGTACTTTTGAAGAATAATGGGCTACTATATTAACCAGAACACATCAATGACAAATTGGCCTATGCATTGCGAAAACCCCGGATATTTTGTCAAAGAATAATATTAATTATTTTTTCCCATAATCAAGCTAGCACCTGACTTTTTACACCACTGAATACAGAATTCTGAGCACTATCTTATGATATAAAAAGCGTAATAATAAAAATTTTAGAAAAGAAAGTGAAAATAGTTAAAATATTACTAGTTAATATTGTGGTAGAAATGACTTGTGCCACCTAAAATCAGAGGAAGTAAGCACTCAATAACTTATAACTCTATGCAGTCACATGAGAACAAATAAAAGCTCATGTGACGTGGCCGTGACTCAGGGAGCCTTTGTTTGTATCTATTTGTCCTTATACGCTTATGTAACCCAGTTATCACTTTTTTGTCAGCACCTAAGGCTGACTATTACATAACATTTTATATATATACTGGCTAGAGCTCTCTGTAATTCAGAGCAGGAAAAGAGCTCAGTCAGGCGTGATACTCAATACAAGCTTATACAACACCCAACCACAACTTTTTGATTCGATATCTAACGGAACAGCTGCACTACCATTGCTCAGTACGACTAAGGAGTGCCGGCCTGCAAAGGCCCAATACTTTAATTAGTCTGCTACCCAGCTTGTCTGACCATGCTGGGCAGGCATTGGTAGGAGCAGTCAGCAAGTCGTGCACAGACAGCAGTCATACACAGACAGCAGAAGTAGCATGGGGTCTGATACAGGTGGATGCTACCAGTCACTCACCACCCGACACGAAAGTCCTGTAAAATATTATTGTCGTCATCTAAATAATTAATTTATAACTTACTTAGTCTCAGATTCACTTCTGAATAATTTTAGACTGCTCAAATAAATATAATTTACTCATTTATTAGAACAAATCTCATTTGTTGAGGTCCTTTGCCAAGAAATTATTCCAAGCCAGCTCAGCAAGAGAAAATTATTTCTTCTCCCGTAAATGAACATGGCGTGGGTTGACAAGAAACTGCTTCCGTTTAGACAGACAGAATTTCTTCAAATAAAAACCAGAAAATAGAGGAGAGTCTGCTCTACTCGATGCTGTAAAAGTTATTATTGTAGGTCTATCAAAAACATTAAAAAAATTGTCTGAAAATTGTTGCAAGATGTGTAGTCAGGGCAACTAGAGAATGGACAACTCCTTGCGAGATATTCGGTCAACAAAAACTGAAAAGTTAAAAGGTACAGAAGCAGCAATAAGCAACCCGCTACCTTCTTCTTCATCGTTGCTGAAAGCGCTGGCAACAGCAACAACAACATTAGACTCGCGCAAAATTAATAATGCCCATTCATTGGCTGTTCGATATTTAGGTTCCCGATAGTGTGGCACGCTGACTGCTTGGCGAGAGACGACGGCGAATAACGTTTCGTTCAACAGCTCACTGGTGTGGACGTGCCTTAAGGCCCACAATTATTTTGTTACAATCACTCAGCCAGTTTTTAGATACAGATTTTTACTCTATATTTCTACAAATACCCAACATTTTTTAATGTAGAAGATGCTTTGCGATCTGTCTAGACTATTTCAAAACCTTTTATTACACTTCTGAAACGTGATGAGCCATCATAATTATTGGACTAGCATACTCTATTTTTTGTTGCAAACTTGCTGACAGCAGTAGAGCTTGTGCACACACAAATCAAGTCATTTGGCCATTTTACAGCACTCACCAAATCTCGCATGGCTTTGTAACCACAATGTTCACTGCAAATAGTGATAAAAGACATTTCCATGCCAAATGTGTAACACACATTGTGATGTTGGCTAGCCTAGGTTTCTCTTATATGCATGTCAATTTTTTTCAGCGTTTAAGCTGTTCTTCAAATCTCTAAGATATTTTGACAGTTGTACATTGGCGCCGTATCTTGCTGTTATTACAAAATTATTGTTGTGTTATTCTACTGTCTTAAGTGCATTTCAGAAAATTTCAAGATGACAATGCAAGTCTCAACTCGTTTGATGGTGAATGTTTTGATGTGGATGTGGAAGTTTCTTAGCAAAGGGTTAGATAATACATGATTTGGTTAGAATGTTGTTAACAACATAGGATTGATTTCAGCAAACTGTGTTGACTGATATTGTATTGTTCTAGAAAAAGTATTTTGATTCTACACTGCCTTTTTTTAACAGTATCTGAGCAAAATCATCTCGATTCCCTCAACAATTTTGATTAATTTCACATTTTAGACAGAGTTATTGATGTTATATCCGATGACGAAGAAGACCTAGTCAGCAACAGTGACACCCTGATAGCCGTCACTTCGATTCGGCATCGAAAATAAAAGTATTTAAACTGCGTGCACATAGTTGTTGAGCAAAATAGTCGATGACTTCAATTTTGTTTAAGTTTTCCAACCCCTGGTAATACACGAATAATTACAATGTAAAAATTCAATTATTTTTGACATGAAATAAACTTCCAACAACCTTAGCGAGCGATGAGAAAATAATAAAAATATGAGATTTCCAAGCGGGTCAACCTCTATTGAAAATTGATGTCACGACAACGCATTCAATAAGGTTGATTTCCTCTTCCTCAGATTTGAAGGATGTTCAAAAAATGCGAAGCTCACAATACTGCCTGCATTGTCTCACCGAAGATGTATCATTACTCAGTGACCATCCCCTAACAAGAGTATCAACAAACAGGCTGCTGATCATAAAAGTGAATAAACTCAGTTTGAACACTGTTTGCAGGGATGGTAAGGAAAAATATAAAAATGAGGGAAAGTTTGCATGGGTTTATGGAAAGTTTGAGGATGTTAAAAACAGCGATTAAAAGAACACAACACTTTGAGACCAGGCAAATTATTGCTGGCCAAAACGTACTACAAGCATAAGCAATTTCTAGATTTCAAAAGAGAATTTATTTATGTTTCAAATAAACGGAACAGGTTTGTTAACAATGCTTTAATTGATGTGTATTATTTTACTGGCGAAGAACACGATGTAGTGCCTGAGCCGCATGGCAATAGTAAACATAAAAATTTGGTTACACGTTTGTTAAAAGAAATTGTGGTTGAAAAAGAACCTGGCAAAACCAGAATAACTAGCACTAGCGAGGCTATGGAACAGGATGTCGAGTCACAAGGGGGCCGCGCTCTATCATCATTACAAAACAAGCCAAATTCATATCATACTTAACGCGCAACGTCCGACAATTCTAGACACAAGCGGACCCTAAGCCGTTTTCTGAGGTAATGCATTGGTGTCGAACAAACAAAACTATTTGCAAGGTTATTAATCTTTTCCCAGAACCAATAATTGTCTTAGCAACAGATCAACACTTTGCTGATTTGGAAAGATTTGTGTGTTTCCCTGAATCCATACCTATATCTGTGGACCCTTCAATCTATTCCCAAAACCAATAATTGTCTTAGCAACAGATCAACACTTTGCTGGTTAGGAAAGATTTGTGTGTTTCCCTGAATCCACACCTATATCTGTGGACCCTACATCTAATCTTGGTGATTTTTTTGTCACTCTAATCACTTGTAGAAACACTGTACTGAAATCTAGGCAAAGTGGAATTGCGGGCTGGTTTTGTGGAGCCATTTTGACAAAATTTCATAAAACATTTTTTGGCATATGACCAGTTCTTTACAGAACTTGAGAAATGCTGTCCAAATTTAAAAAATCTTCACTCTTACGGTACTGACGGTGATGGAGAACTAATCAATGGGCTGCTAAAACCATTTCCAAATACCAAACAATTACGCTGCTATCAACACAAAAAAACTTGAGTTCTAAAAAAGATGTTCCTGGTATAACAGATAGTGTGAAAGGAACATTGCGCAGTTTGTGTACTTCAAATTTGTGATGAGGCGTTTGAACCACAATCCAGCAGTTTACCAAGGAAACAACACTCTGCAAGCCAGTAATAGCATTCTTAAACAGAAATCACGTTATTTTAAAAAAAAACATTGTCCATTTTAACAATGACAGTGACTTGTTTTACAACAATCCATCAGAATCATAAATGAGAGAAGAAAGCAGTTAATGAAATATCGGTCCACTCAGTTGTACAACTTGCTTGATGCTACAAACTAATTTTTCAAATGTAAACTGGGAATGCTGAAGATGCTTACCTGGGATTATCTAAAACATATGTCAGTTGATAGCTTTAATTTACTGGGCAATATCATGACCCGTTCTACCACGGAATGGCCGAATTTTATAACAAACTTAAAGTCTTGTTCTGTGGCCAAAGCAAAACTGCATCCGTCACTCATTGTTTCAGGTTCTTATCAAAGTTCTTTTGATTTTACGGTCACTCCCCAGTCTGCAGCACTCGCTGTGAGCCAGTCAGTTTTGCAAGCCATGTTTTCTAGAGCGTCACAACTAGTAATAACCAAGAGCCTTATTCGAGCTCCAGTGCTAGATAAAAATGAGCCAGCCTGTTCTTGTTTGACAGAATATTTTTCTAAACTGCGTTAAATCACAGTTAAGTTGGACGGAAATATTGTCTGTGACTGCAAAGCTCACCAGTCTCACAAAGTGTGCTCACATAGTGTTGCAGCAGGTCGTTTGTCAGAGCGACTTTTGACTTCATTTTCTGTCGCTGCAGGTATCATCTCGGTGAAAACCAGTGAAATTTTAACACAGACTATCGATAAGTCTAGGTCTGGCCAAAATGCGACAACAAATAAAGAAACTGTAATAAAAAGCGTCTATTTTCGGATAGGCCAAGTTGCCCTGTTTACTATGATGATATTGGTGTTACAAATATGTGATATGTGTGTATTACTTCCAATCCAGGAATTTTTGCAGAAAAAAGACACAAAAACAGTGGTGAAAATTTGGCTGTAAAATTTTGTTGCATAAAAAAGCTACCCAGGAAAGCAACAAGGAGAAAAAGTTGATATCACATGAATTTTTAATGAATTTTGAAATGAACAAAATCTAACTACAGAGATACTTGAGGCTTCTCAGAACGTTTTCATCACATTTAGTAGCACGCGATTTTGGTATATATATATGTTTGATGTGCTGAGGCGACGAGAAAAGCGTACACTATCTGGCCTTTTTGGAATGAACTGGTGTAGGGTGTGTGTGGTATCGTTTTGGGCTTTGGTAGCGTACTTTCTACAAATATCGTTCAAGCTTCTGCACATCATCTGCAGATCAGCTGCTGTCAGCCGCTGTTGGTAGCGCTCAAGCTCTGGAAATATAATTCTAAGAGCCAACTCTGAGAGCTTTTTAGTTCCTCCAGCTGACTGGAAGTGGTGTATGGGTACCAGGGTTGGGAATAGCGGTTTGCAAATGCTAATCGCTGGTGCTAATCGCTAGTCACGCATCAGCGATTGTAGCACATCCCCTAGTTTGATTAGACATTCAGCGGATAGCCTAATCGCTAAAGTACTAGTAGTCGCTGAAGCAAATCGCTGATTTATCTGCTAACACAATAAGCCCTGCCCAAGTCACTCATGCACGCAAATAGATTGTCAGCTTGGAACCGCTGTATTTGCCTGTTTGACCAGTTTATTATATCATAGAGGCATGTGTCTATGGTTTATATGTCTGCTGATGTGATGTGTTCAAGTTATCCATGGTTAAAGCCATCACCTGACCTCAATGATTTAGTCTATGTAAAAAACATTTTAGAGCTTTTGCTTGAATGTAAAGTTTTCTGATTTTAATTAATGTACTAAGATGAAGCTGAAAAAAACAAAAAGAACCATTATTGTGCATAATTGTTTGTGAATTAATAATTATGTTTACTAATCATTATTACAATATTTCTAAGAATCATTGAAAAACTTTTGGAGGCTATGATTTGCACCAACATGGCAGAAGCTGAAATCAACAAAAGTAATGCAGATAACATCTCTAGCATAACTACACAATCTAAAGTCCTAACACTAAGTTATGCAGTGCCAACTGACCTGTTTTAAATTGGAAGGACCAGGCCCAACGCATGGTAGTTGGTTATTTCTCTGCTTAAAATGTGTAGGTGGAAAAAAGACAATAACAGCAAGCTACAAATCCAGGTAAGCATGTGTGTGTGTGTGTGTGTGCGTGCGTGCGTGCGTGCGTGAGTGCGTGCGTGCGTGCGTGCGTGCGTGAGTGCGTCCGTGCGTGCGTGCGTGCGTGCGTGCGTGCGTGAGTGCGTGCGTGCGTGCGAGTGCGTGCGTGCGAGTGCGTGCGTGCGAGGTGCGTGCGTGTGAGTGCGTGCGTGCGAGTGCGTGCGTGCGAGTGCGTGCGTGCGAGTGCGTGCGTGCGAGTGCGTGCGTGCGAGTGCGTGCGTGCGAGTGCGTGCGTGCGAGTGCGTGCGTGCGAGTGCGTGCGTGCAAGTGCGTGCGTGCGAGTGCGTGCGAGTGCGTGCGTGCGAGTGCGTGCGTGCGAGTGCGTGCGTGCGAGTGCGTGCGAGTGCGTGCGTGCGAGTGCGTGCGTGCGAGTGCGTGCGAGTGCGTGCGTGTGAGTGCGTGCGTGTGAGTGCGTGCGTGTGAGTGCGTGCGTGTGAGTGCGTGCGTGTGAGTGCGTGCGTGTGAGTGCGTGCGTGTGAGTGCGTGTGTGTGTGCGTGTGAGTGTGTGCGTGTGAGTGTGTGCGTGTGAGTGTGTGCGTGTGAGTGTGTGCGTGTGAGTGTGTGTGTGTGAGTGTGTGTGTGTGAGTGTGTGTGTGTGAGTGTGTGTGTGTGAGTGTGTGTGTGTGAGTGTGTGTGTGTGAGTGTGTGTGTGTGTGAGTGTGGTGTGTGTGGAGTGTGTGTGTGTGAGTGTGTGTGTGTGAGTGTGTGTGTGTGAGTGTGTGTGTGTGAGTGTGTGTGTGTGAGTGTGTGTGTGTGAGTGTGTGTGAGTGTGTGTGAGTGTGTGTGAGTGTGTGTGAGTGTGTGTGAGTGTGTGTGAGTGTGTGTGAGTGTGTGTGAGTGTGTGTGAGTGTGTGTGAGTGTGTGTGAGTGTGTGTGAGTGTGTGTGAGTGTGTGTGAGTGTGTGTGAGTGTGTGTGAGTGTGTGTGAGTGTGTGTGAGTGTGTGTGAGTGTGTGTGAGTGTGTGTGAGTGTGTGTGAGTGTGTGTGAGTGTGTGTGAGTGTGTGTGAGTGTGTGTGAGTGTCTGTGAGTGTGTGTGAGTGTGTGTGAGTGTGTGTGAGTGTGTGTGAGTGTGTGTGAGTGTGTGTGAGTGTGTGTGAGTGTGTGTGAGTGTGTGTGAGTGTGTGTGAGTGTGTGTGAGTGTGTGTGAGTGTGTGTGAGTGTGTGTGAGTGTGTGTGAGTGTGTGTGAGTGTGTGTGAGTGTGTGTGAGTGTGTGTGAGTGTGTGTGAGTGTGTGTGAGTGTGTGTGAGTGTGTGTGAGTGTGTGTGAGTGTGTGTGAGTGTGTGTGAGTGTGTGTGAGTGTGTGTGAGTGCGAGTGCGTGCGTGCGAGTGCGCGAGTGCATGAGTGCGTGAGTGCGTGAGTGCGTGAGTGCGTGAGTGCGTGAGTGAGTGAGTGCGTGAGTGCGTGAGTGCGTGAGTGCGTGAGTGCGTGTGTGCGTGTGTGCGTGTGTGTCTGTCTGCGTGTGTGTCTGCGTCTGTGTGTGTGTCTGTGTGTGTGTCTGTGTGTGTGTCTGTGTGTGTGTCTGTGTGTGTGTCTGTGTGTGTGTCTGTGTGTGTGTCTGTGTGTGTGTCTGTGTGTGTGTCTGTGTGTGTGTCTGTGTGTGTGTCTGTGTGTGTGTCTGTGTGTGTGTCTGTGTGTGTGTCTGTGTGTGTGTCTGTGTGTGTGTGTCTGTGTCTGTGTGTGTGTGTGTGTCTGTGTGTGTGTCTGTGTGTGTGTCTGTGTGTGTGTCTGTGTGTGTGTCTGTGTGTGTGTGTGTGTCTGTGTCTGTGTGTGTGTGTGTGTGTGTGTGTAATTTACATGGTATTATTAATATGAATGAAATGTTCGATTTTTTTTATTTTTTGTGCATAGCACTGACACCGTTATTCATTTCATCTTGTTTGGAGTAGTAACATCATTCATAGGTAGTCGGTTAGTTAGTAATAATTATTTTTAGTAGTTAGTAGTAAGTTTGGAAGTTATTTTATAAAAAAAAATTGTCCTGTCGCGAATTTAAATGCTCAGAACTGCTGCGTAACCTTCGCTAGAGTGGTTAGTTGACCATGAGAGAAGAAAAAAAGGTCCCACACAGTGTTCTTTCGATGATTTGAATTACCAGTTGCAATATAAAAGTTTTACTGAAGTTGGAAAAAGCCGAAAAATAAACTGTAATAAATGGACCAAGTAGGAGACAAATTGAAGGTGATTGATTAAAAATGGCTAAAAATAAATAACTCAGTTACATGAAATATCCATGATAGTATAATGCACTATAATTTAATTTTAGTATTTTAGCATACTATTGATTGCTTTCAGTATATACCGACAGTTGTTTACTACTCACTCAGTTGTTTTTAATTATTTTAGCTTAAGATTTTGTAACAATAGTATTCAGCCACCAAGCAAATACATTAGCTGCATGTATTTAGATATGGAGTACAGGGAAATAGAGCATTTTGATGCTACAAGAACTTCTTCCTTGACCTTATTACATATATATATATATATATATATATATATATATATATATATATATATATACATAATATCTTTAATTTTATGTTCCTATACAGGTTTAATCTAAGGTCGCATATTCGCAGCAAACACAACAAGTTACTGAGTGCCTTTGATGCTCACTCAAACGCCAATGACAAAAGAAGTCAGAGTGGCAAACAGCAAGGCGCATCAACTGATTGTACAAAGTCATTGGCACCAACACCAAGTATAATTGATCAACTGACAAAGCCGAAAATAAAGAGAATAACACAATCAGCGCTTGATATTTACGTTGTTGACTATCTTTCTGAGAGTGCACTGCCATTTCACCATGCTGAGACTAACTCGTTTAAGAAATTTGTCAGTCATTTGACAACTGAACTAAATCTGAAAACTGCCAAAACATACCAGAAGCAAGCCTTTGATATGCTTCAAATTCTGAAACAGGATCTCATCACCTTATTTTCTCACAGCCGAAAGGTGTGTTTAACACTAGATCATTGGTCCAGCCTTCATAAAGGGTACCTAGGAGCAACTGCACACTGGTATGAACAGGCTGGAGATCGGCTAATGAGAAGAAGTGCATGCATTGCACTGAGACGTGTTTGCAGTCGTGTGACATACAATGTGTTAGGTGAGCTTATAGAAACCATAATGGGTGATTATGGATTGACAACAAATAAAATCAGCCATTGCATTACTGATTCGGGCTCCAACTTTGTCAAAGCTTTCAAAGAATTTGCTCCAGCAGATCCGGATTGTGAAGAGTTGGAAACGACAGAAGCAGACTTGCAAGTTCAGCCTGTAGAGATAAATGAGTCACTATCTAACAGCAACTCAGCTGATGAAAGCTTTGAACTTCCTGACCATTTCAAATGTGCCGCACACAGACTCAACCTCATTGCAGCAAAAGATTCAGAGGTAGGGCTCAGTAATCCGACGTGCAAGAAAACATATCGAAGTTTGATGAGCAAGCTACAGGCATTATTGAATAAACAAAATCGGTCAGTTGTTTCATCCGACAAAATTCGAAGCACACTGGGTAGCTTGTTAATTGTACCTAATGATACGAGGCGGAACTCGACTTACGATGCGATGGTACGCTTTCAAAGCCTATTCAAAGACAAAGAAGCTCAAGTGAACTCTATTCTCATCTATCTAGAAATACGCGCTATGACTACAGAAGAGATAAAGATGCTGGATGAGTTTGTTGCAGTCATGACACCATTGAGTGTTGCCTTAGATGAGCTGCAAGGTGAGATTGATGTTAACATTGGCTATTTGCTACCCACCTTGCATATCACTCTACAAGAATGGGACGACATGACACACCTTGAACTCACGTCTCCATTAAAAGCTGTTCTCAGTAACTCTCTCAAAGCACGATTTGCACGCGAGTTGTCTTCAGAATACTTTCAAGTAGCAGCTGCACTGAATCCTAACATTCATCTTTATTGGGTGCCTGCTGTTGATGTAGGAGATGTAACTAAAGCTGTTCGAAAAGCATTACAAGGTTATACTCTTTCTGATAGCGCCAAGAGCACTTGTGAATGTAATTTTGCATATTTTATTTGTTAGACCTTTCAGTTATATAACATTGTTTGTTTCATTTTAAATTTCATTTCACAGTCTTTTTATAGTCACCATTTTGATATCTCAATCACCTTGATATGAGCAATGCCATTGTCAAACTAGCTGTACTTGGTCCTTTTTCCTATGCATAAAAATTTTTAGTTAGTCTACAATAGCTGTTTTTTATTTCACAGTTCAGGGTGTATGTGAAGAGGAGCCTCCTAGAAAGAAAGGTATCTTTTGGAAGTTATCTGTTAAGAAAAGTGTAGGGTGCATTACTGGCCGAGCTGCAAAAAGCCTGTTTTGAAGAGTGGATTGCATTGCAATATCAGAAGGACGCCACCACAAGTAATCTATCCCAAGGTCTACGCAATGCGTACATCGATTACAACACTTCATTACCTCCTCCTCTGCACCCGTAGAGCGCCTGTTCTCTCTAAGCAAACGAGTGCTAGAGCCACACTCGCACGCTGTTATCCGATAAAAACTTTGAAGCATTAGTGATGCTGGCTGCATCACACCTCAAAAAATAGACTGCTGTTGAGCCAATCTGCTCTGCCATTATTTACATACAATTAGAAGTTTATAAGTTTTGACCAACTTTTCCTGCCCTGTTAGCTGCCTAATAAAACATGTGGTTCATGTTTATGTAAGACTTTACTGTTACAGAATTATATGTAAGTCATCAAAAGACTTAAAAAGTTTGCAGCGGATTCATCAGCGGAAATGATGGTGCCCCTAGTTTGAAATAACTTAGCTGGAACACCAGCGGAAAGCCTATCCCCTAGTTTGTTACAGCATTAGCGAAAGCGATTTAATCCTAGTTTAGCAATCAGCGATTCCCAACCCTGATGGGTACCAGGTAGCAGCGGTATGTGTCCATGTGGGTATAATCTGCGATTTGTACAACATAACAAGGCCTTTTCGATTCACACCAGATTTCTTTAGCATCAATAAACTATGGCATTTCTTATTAGCAGCTTTTCTTGATCGCAATGTGTGTGGCGGCCAAAGTTGAGATGGTTATCTATCACCACATCAAGTAATTTAGCCTGGTTTGCCATTTCTACACCGTGTGTGTTGTTGATGGTATATGTGTCTGACATAGTAAATATGTTCTTGAGAGAAACGTTGAGAACCTTGGTCTGCGATGCATTGAGCATCATTTGATTGCTAGTTGACCAATTAAAGCTTTCATTGACTAGCTGTTGTCCTTTGCTTGGTGGTCTTAAGTGGATTTTCCATGGGTGCGCTGCATACGACTTCAGCGTCCCTAGAGCTGAGATGGAAAAGGGACGTCGTGTCATCTGCGTACTTAACCCAGAACCACTGCTGAATTGTAACAAGTTCACAAAGTCTTAGCCATATAGTGGGGCCAAGCAAGGTCCCCTGCGGAACTCCAACATCACACTTTTGTTGTTTGGGAGCACGCCCCAAGAGGTCTCAGTAGACACAGATTGTGTGCGGTCACTGAGATAATTTGATATCAGTGATGTCATTATTGCAGGTATTTTGAAACATCTCAGCTTATGGATCAGCCAGTCATGCTGCATCATATTGAATGCCTTGTTGAAGTCATAAATTATGAGCTGAGTGCCAAAATTCTTATTGTCATCAAGAAATTGGTGATTAAACAATATATGCAGAAAGTGCAGAGTAAAACTTTAGATTTGATGATTTGCGATGAACCACAGATACAATGACATCTCACCAATGAAGCTATTTTTCGTAGGGATAAATGTACTAAATTGTTTGATCATATAGTAGCAAAGTTGTTCTGTTGTAGCGGATAGAAATACTGTTATCAATATTATTAAAATTATGGACCTTGAGTGCATTAATTGATTATACCCTTTAGGGGTTATTTTGGGGTTTAAGATTTTGTCTGTTATGGATAACTTGGCTACAATACTTCAAGGCACTGAGCAGTCTGCTTCCAGAGTTCTGCTATGCCCGATGACACAATCATAGCCCTCCATGATTTAAGAACTGATAAAGCTTTTCAACAGTTTTACGCTGAGATTGAGGATGCTAGGGCTAGATGCGGTGAGGTGACTAATACATGATGAAATGTATACAATCTAGAAACACTCATTTCATTTTTCTACTTTCTGTTTAGCTGTAGACAATGCTGTGTTGCCAAGACCGTGCAAAGTTCTGGCCAAGTTATATTTTGGCTTTTCTACAACTACTCATCAACCAACCACCATTACAGACCTGCATCGACAAGAAAATTTTGCAATGATAGATAAGGCCACAATACTATCGAGAGTAGATTTGTTCAGCCTTCAATTGAAACATACCGCAGCATGCCATCAATGATATTACAAGCTTCAAATGGGGAGTGTTTTGAAAATGATTTTGCAAATTTGAAACCCATCTATGGTGCCAATGTCGATTTTGATACGTCGAGCACTCAGCTTAGCATGCTACAGGGTGTTATAGGACCGACTTGTACCTTTTCAGAATTTGTAAATAAGTTTCAAATGATGTGTACAAAAGCCCTATATTCTGAAGTAAGAAGAATTGTTCGATTGCGAATGCTTCTAACAGCTACCAATGCGACATCTGAGCAATCTTTTAGCACACTACGGCGCCTTAATTTTTATTTAGGATCAAGTGTGAAGCAGGAAAGGCTTCAGGCTTTGCTGACCTTGTCAACATACAAGGAAATGACGAATGCCCTTGAAAGTAGACATATAATTGAGCTTTGCGGGGGAACTAACAAATGAAAAGCAGGCAGAGCGCATTTGCTGTTAGTTACGGTATCTGTTAAAAACGTAGATTTTAGAACACAAACTAAGCCTGACTTGCCAATATATTATTGATAGTTTTTTACACCATCTACTTTGAAAATGATCAGTAAGTAGCCAACCTGCAAGTTTATAGAGCACTGATTGAGATTTTCATTATTTAAATTTAATTTCAGGTTACCACATTATTGACACTCACTTGAGCTTTCCTGGACAGCAGAATCAGCAAAACTTGTCTTTAAAATTGAAGGAGAGACCTTCTTTAACTGTTCCATTCTTAAAAGGTTTCGACACACGGGAGGGCGCTGTGCCTCCCTTCCCGCACCCACCACAACACGTGCCTTCAGCCTGCCGTCCCATCAAGTTTTTTCCAAACTACGGCCCTGTGTTGAGGTAGATATATTCAGTATAAACATTGTGTCCGCGTCAATAGAGAGAGAACACATTATTTTAATCCTTATTTTGACTTTAGACATGATCTCATAAGAATTTAGTGAGTGTAGCGCATTCACCATGAAAAATAAATGAAAGGGCAATTTTCCAAAGATATGCAAAGTCTGTAAAGTCTGAAAATACTTCATGATGTATGATGACATTTACTTTTTAGGCACTTTTCATTGCTTCCGCTTGTAAAAGATTGACAATACACTTTTTCCAAATAAATCTCATACAATAATGACTCCAGCAGTTGGCTAAATTTCAAGTTGTATAGCCATTGATGAGCATTCAATGTTTTGCAACTATGTACAGGCTTTGCACGGGCTGCAAAACTGTGAAACTTTGCATAAAGACATTCAAACGCCATGTGCAGTAAGTACACCACTTGCTTTGGTACTGATTAAATGTAATTAATTGATAAGCTGGTCGACCATGATCTCTTGTTTGAAGAAAAGATGAAAAATTATAATTTCAATTGTTGATTTTGGTAGTTTTCTCAGTATGCGATCTAAAAATGAATTGATTGTTTCATAATGAGCGGTAGGGAAAAAATTGTAGGCATTGCAAACTGTTTCAAGGCATCGATTTGAGGATGCTAAAAAGAAGCAGTTTCAACCAAACTAATAGATGCCAGGGCCAGAGGAAAAACACTTACCAAAGGACCCTTCCATGTAAGAGAACAAGTACAAGAAGCGATAAGATGAATTGAATCCTTGAAGTAAAATCAACTACTTAAAGCCAAGCAATTTTAGCGCAATTTTTACATTTTAAAGTAAAACATGTCAACAAGGTCGATTTTTCAATAGTTCCGAACAGATATGCATTTTTCAACAAATGTTCAAAAGTAACTTTGGTTGGTTCAGCTAAAATAAAACTAGTATAATTAAACGGCCTCCAATTGGACCAAAAGTGTTTAAAAGAACTAACTTTTTGCAAAATTGAATATTTAATTTAAATATTTGAACCTTGTTACTCCATTATTTTTGGTTATTAGTTTCATCCTCATTTGTTCAATGCCATCTCGAGTGCAACAGTCTCTGGGGAATTTCCTGCCATCTTACTTTGCAGCAAAAAAATTGATATAACCATTCCATTTACTTTTATAAAATTTGATATTATAAAGCTTTTACGCGCACTAGTGTGAACGACCTTCATCCGACCACTGTCTACTTTAGCTGGGGTAACCTACTGAGGGCTTTTGGTATATTGGTAGCGTACCGGTAGCCTCAGGCGATAATCTGACCTGTGTTGCGGCTTCTACTGAACGCGGCTTCTACTGAACGCAGCATAACCCTGCCGGCAACCGATATTTAATTATTTACTTAGTCGATCCCTCAAAGTAGGGGAAAATTACACTCACAATACGTTGATCAATTACACGTTATAAAGAGATCCCTTTGTCAATCAGTTTTGCTTAACAGCCACATGCGTAATTACGGCAAAAATTGACAGACTTCTTACTTATGCTTTTAACTTGGTTGATTTCTTCGGCACTCAAATGTAGTAGACTTGGACAATATCTATGCATTCAGTTACTATCACGGATACTGCGATTCACAAGCTTTATTCTACTTCACGAGTTGTTCAGCAAAGGAGTAGTTTCAGATTATAATAATACTATTTATTACCGAGAAAGAGACAAAACTTACAATAGTGGTGAGAGATGTTTCAAAGTATTGATAACAGTCCTGGTACGTTTAACAACGACGTACAATACACTCCAGTAAAATAACTGCGAGGAACACAACGCTACACCACGTTACACAGTTCAACTCTGAAACGACTACTCTAGAGCTCTGGAGCAGTGGGCGATCTGCCCCAGTTTTTATAAAAAATTCCACGCAGTATATAGAGTATATACAGTATATACAATTGGCTAATACAAATACAATGTGATTGGCTAACCCAAAACGAGACTATTACAGATAAAATTGGCGCACAAAACAACAATAACAATATTTGATTATTAATATTGAGATGGCGACCTGAAACTTTATTAGCACGAGGTCCTTCCTGGCCTGGCTTGACTAGGTCAGCTCTGACATCGGTGGTACTGAGGCTGTCTTTCCTTGCTAGGCATCAACTAACATCTAGTACAAGGTAGGGCAACTTCTGGTGCATCGAATCACTGGCACTTGCTTGCTAAATTCGATCAGAATATTATAGTAAAAGACAGGCAAATTAACGTGAGCAGGATTGCATTGAACAGCACCTTGACCACAACAGTTTTTATGGTTGTGTGCTAACCAGCAGTAGTAAAGCTTTGCAAGGGTGTAACTTTAGGGACGGCAGGACGGCATTGCCGCCCCAATAGCTCTTCTAAAGAAAATTATTTTTTAGTATTTGCACATACATTTACTGCTAATCGGCGTGTACGATAACAACACTTTTAGTCATCAAATGAGTTTTGGAATTTCCAACATGAAAAAATACAAAACGGAATCACTGAATTTGAAATCAACCAATGGCAAACATCACCTCTCATACTGGCCACACCGGCATTTTAGAAAAAGAGCATCATCAATCAACATGAGTTCTCAGCAGAGCAGTATAACAAAATATTTTTCACTAAGCAGGTAAGTGACTGGGCTGATCCACTTCAGTATATATGCAGCTTTTGCCTCAATCATCCTTGTAGCATTGATCAGTAATACCATTTATAAAAAATAATAATAATTAAATAATGATAATTATTTATTATTAATGATTGATAATTTTTTTAGTTATTATAATAATAATAATAATATTTACACTACTAAGTTGAGATAAATTATTATTATTACCATGATGAGTAACACAATGCCATGATTAATAACATTATTTGTAAAACCAATTCACATGAAGTTTATAGGAAAAATTGTCAATCACTGCAATAAGTAATAATAATTAATCAGAGAGCATACTGAAAAAAGGATAGCTATCAAAAATGTTAATTATTATTTCTTACATCATCAATTAATAATAATCAGTGTTTTCAGAAGTAGCAGCAGTAGTTTTTCTGTCTTTTGTTTAACATTTTATCACTGTATAAACTGTAACATAAATATTAATTATCTGGTAATCAGCAGTATTAGTACTAGGTAACTCTGTTCAGTCAGTGGGGTGTTTTAATGTAGATCTCATTAATCATTAACAAGATGGTGTATATTTTTACTGTGATTATCAACCATTATTTTTGTTTGCCACAAGTACTTTTTTGTATTCTACTCTCTGGAGTTAATATATTTTTTAGTTGTTTTTCAAAATACTCGACTGAATAGACTATTTTTTGATTAAACTGTAATCATTTAAAAAAGTACACTTTTGGTAAGTAATCAAAGAAAGTCTGATAAGGAAAATACTTATTTTTTTATTTGTCAACATAGTAAGAATTGCAATGCATTTTTTGCGTTATATGGTCTTTACTTAATAATAATAATTACGATGTAGCATCAAGCAATTCCTTACATGGAGGTATAAAATATTACAAGTCCTATTCATGCAGTATGAACATTTATTTTAGACCATCTGCCGATAATGCCGTTGGTGTTGGTTGGTATCAAAAATCCTGTCCTGCTTATCTGCTTTCATGATAAATGGTTCATAGTTTAGTGATCACTATCTCTCTAGTTTAGTTGAATGTCAAAGAACTTATCTATCTTGCTGAAGCATGGCTTCTAAAAGATGGTTTCTCCACTTCATGGAATGATATTTAATGTTCAAGATCATTACAGTGCTTGGTTTGATAGTTTCAGGCTCTCCAATTGTTCAGGACCACTTATTATTCAATATCAATGAAGATGTTGAAGTTTCTGCAGATGTGTCCGCAGCTGCAGCATCCAAAGTAACATTTGATGATGGTTCGTTTGTTATCACTACTTGTATTTTGTTTATTCATTTATAAAGTTCCAAAAAATAATGGTTTGTCAGCGCTTGACAACCATGAATGCGAATATGGGAAATGTTTGAAAACCAACCATTATCAAGATGTTGCATAAGTTAGTTTATGATACTATTTTTTCTTACCACTTTTACAGTGATTGTCAGTTTCACCCTCCTGATGATTACAAGTTTCCTGGAAGATCGTTTGGCACTCAAGCCCCTAGACAACGCTCTTGCCAACTTTCATGGTTTTAAACAGTTTCCGTGGCTGCACTATGATGTTGCAGGTGACTTTGTGCTTTGCTTCTATTGCACTGTCGCATCCAAGAGAAGTATCTGGGCTTTAAAAATTGCCAATTCAAAGAAAGTGAACAAGGCTTAGAAATTTTGCTGTAAAAGGCCACAAAAACTTTCCATCAATAACAACTGAAAGTATAAAAAGAGTAGCCGACCAAAATATTACTTGAAAAAACTATAACTTGTTTCTAACAATAATTTACAGGATTGCAAAGTTACGGAAAACTTTTACAATGTACTACATTACATTCATAGATTGGTTACGAGACTGCTGTTGGAGGGATCCCACATTCTATGAGTCTGGTTTTAAAAACTGGAATGATGGAGCAAGAAAGTTTATGAAGCATGAGCAGAGTGAAACGCATAAAATAGCAACATCTGCGGTTTCTACATTTACACATCGGAAACCAATCAATGAAGTGCTTGATGCTTCTGTAAAGTCACAAGAAAGTGCCAATCGCTCCATGTTAATTCATGTCGTTAAGTCGCTAAAATTTTTGGCTCGCCAAAATTTGGCTATAAGAGGCAAGTATGTTCCGACTAGTGAGCAACTACTAAAATCCGTGGAGCCCAATTCCAACCTAAACCAGGTATGATATACAGTGCAGTTGTCATATGTTGCTTCGGAGAAAATGGAGAAAAGTGAATACAATGACACGTTTTTTATTGTGCCAGTATACACGAATGCAGATCGCTGTTTTCATTGCAGAGTTTTGTGGTGCTAACTTTAATTCGAAACAGATTGTACCTTAACGTTGTACTTCTTTCACTACGCCCCTTCCTTCTCTTTAGCAATATTCTGATTGTAATTTTACCTTTCATCTTTTTCTTTATTGTATACTGTTATTATGCAGACACTTGTCCTTCTGTCAGCATACAGTGGTGATATAAACCAACTTATGCGGAAGGCTCAAAATTACACCTCGCCTTAAGTACAAAATGAACTGCTAAATATCATGAGCAACCAGATCAACCTGCGAGTTTCACAAAAAATTATTGACAATAGATTTTTTTGTGTAATGGTTGATGAGACACCAGATATTAGCAATAAAGAGCAGATGGTACTATGTTTGAGGTAGGTCACATCCATTTTAGCATCAGTTATATTGAAACCATGCATTTGTTATAAAATTTTGATGTATTTTTTATCTTTTATTTTTTCTTCAAAATACTTTTGATACGTTTTCGGTTTACACCCAAATTTTATTTCAGACATGTAGGTGATGATCTGGTAGCTAGAAAAGACTTTATATCCTTGAAGGAGTTACCCAACACCTTATCTGACACCTTGTATGACGCAGTGTGCAGTGAGCTGAGCGGCTCAATTTGTCCATGGAAAACTGCTGGGGTAGTCCGAGACAATTCTTTAATCTAGTTTTGAGTTAAATGCTGGTGTTACTAAAGCTTTACATTACTGTAGCTTTTCTGTCTACCCAACAAAGATCAATGTGCTCATGCATGAACCAACTTGTTTTAACTCAATATATTTTACAATGTTGCAGGTCAGTGCTATGATGGTGCAGCAGCAATGCGTGGAGAACGCAGGGATTGAAGACCAAAATTTTAGCTGACAACCCTAAGGCCATTTACATCCACTGTTATGGCCACTCTTTGAACTTGGCTGTTCAAGATACAGTCAAACGAAACAAAATGCTCAAGGATGTGCTCGACATTTTGTATGAAGTCACAAAGTTGGTGAAGTTTTCACCCAAGCGGGAGGCATTGCTAGAATCTATCAAAGAAGAGATCAAGAGCTCTTCAGGAGGTGTACGCACACTTTGTCCTACAAGGTAGTTTACTTAGCATTTATGATGCACATCATAGTAAAAATATTGTTTTGCAACAAGATTGTTCCTATTATTCTATCAAGTGGACTGTTCGCGCAGATTGTTTAAAGTCTGTGCTAAACAATTATGACGCCTTGAGAATGTTGTGGGAGAAAAGCCTTGAAGATGGAATTTCTGACACAGATATGGAAAGCTAGAGTAATAGGCGTGCAACATCAAATGGGAACGTTTCAGTTTTACTTTGGTCAGTTGAGTTTAAAGAAGTTGATTCTTGAAAATTGCCCAACTTGTTTTGCTTTTTGATACCCGCTCAACTTATTGTGATAAGCAAGTCATATTATGTGAATTATAGGTACGGTTATGGCTCAGAAAATTTTTGCTGTCACTGACAACTTGGCTAAAGGATTACAGTTTGACGAAAGTGGATGCTGCCTCTGGAACAAAAATGGCCAATGACACGATTTGTCATCTAAACAAACTTCGAACCGAAGACTCTTTCAAGGAGCTATATGAAGCTACCTTAAAAGCACAAAACACACTAGGTGAGTTTGTGAAAAGGCATCAGAAAACTAACTCACTTTTTTCACCAATTGTTTCTTTCTCAACAGTTTTTGTAGTCGATAATGTGCATTTCTTTCTCTCTGCGCCAATGCACGTTACTGTATATGTTGTCAGCTAGATTAATTGTCTATAATTGGTTTGTTAGATCAAAGTTTTATAGCAATATTTGTTCAATTGAGAGATGCAATGACCAAGTCTTCTCTTTTTTCACTAGTATTTATAAATTAAATTTTTATTAGGTATTGCAGAGCCTGTTCTTCCTCGTAAAAGACGCATGCCACAAAGGTTTGAAAAAGGAGCTGAGGGACACGATCCCAATACACCTGAGGAACGATTTCGAATGATATATTTTGAGGTTTTGGACCATGCAAAGCAGGACATTCAGGACAGATTCAGTCAGCCAGGATATGAGGCCTATGGAATTATGGAACAAATGCTAATATTAGCTTCCAAGGGAGAAGATTTTCAGCATTTACTGACTGAAAATTTAAAAACAACTTATGCAGGTGACCTTGACTTTACATTGCTGGCAACACAACTGAATATGTTAAGCAGCTCCATTGAAAGTGAGGTCACCTGTCTACCTGACATAGTAAAATGGTTTCAAAGCCACCCTCAAGTGCATTCGCTATATAGTCAAGTGAAAACCTTTCTATGCCTTTTGGTTGTTTCTGCCTGAAACAAATGCTGTTAGCGAACGGTCATTTTCAACATTGCGGAGGTTGAAAACATATCTTCGCTCTGTAATGACGCAAGAGCGTTTGAATTCTTTGATGTGTCTCCATGTGTATCAGGAGGAGACTGACACATTAAAGCCAGATGATGTTGAGCTTATATATCGGAGACAACCAACATCGGGCAAGTAGGATTGCTAGGAACTAACTGAGAGAACTTCTTCTCAATACAGACATTCAACTAGTGTGCAAGTTGATACCAGTTGCGATGTACCTTACCTTCACTATTGTAGCTATTAATCTGATCTGGATATACATCAATACTCATATTCATTTATAAGCAAAAAGAAAAGCCATCTAAATGATTGTTGTGACTGTAAATATAAGTGACTCAATTCAAAACTAGAACAAGGGTTGTTCATTCTTATTTTTTCTCATTTGTTAATGGCTCTACGTGCACTCTCAAATGTGCTCTCAACCCCTTCTTGAAGTTAACTTTGCAAAAAAATTCCGCTAGCGCGGGGCTCAGCGGGAGGGGGCTCCCGAGCCCCGCCCGCCCACCCCTCTTGCACCCACCTCTTGCCTCCCCAACATTTCTTTCAAAGTTACACCACTGCTTTGGTCAATTAATGATATGCTGCTGTTACTAAAAGTTAGCAGTTGTAAGTCACAATTTCTTAGCAAAGGTTTACAGTGATGTGGGAACTTGGTAATAGCACCAGCTGTTGTGTAGTGCAATAATAGCTTCATACTGTAGTTTAGTAGCACGAAGAGAATAGACTTGTGGTTGACGCTAATCTTATCATTATGACCTTTCCCCATGCTAACAGAACTAACAGAACCACATTTTTCCATTTGAGTTGCATTACCGTTTTGAATTGGTCAAAATATCCTTGACAATACTAAGAGCTAACCTGAAATTGATCGATAGTTTAAAAAATTTAGGTCTTAGGTATACTTAACACATCTTTTACATGCCCCGAGCCCACTCGGGTTGAGTACAGTAAACCGGTAATTGTCTGTTCACAATTTCCATGTGAGCAAAGTAAGAGTAAGGTCTTACATTTTGGTATCATTCTATTCAGAATCATTTGCTGTATAATTCTAAATTATCTTTAATACATGGCCTCAGGCTAGTTTTGAGTTTTACAATTTTTTATTTTTGGTTTTTGTTCCTTAGCAACCAGCAATGGCGCACAGATTTTTGGAGCATGTGGTTGCTTTTTCTTTGGAATTTTTTTTTATAGATAGATTTTCAAAAAACTAAATATAAGGATATTGAAAGCACCATGTTTTGAGCATAGTGACCAGTTTTGGTGAAATTTCGAGCACGGTAAGTGTAGTTTCTCACTCATTGTAATAATAATTAATAATTATTTATTGTTACCAAAATCGTCATTTTTTTTCATTGTAATTATTTTTCTTATTTAAGATATTTAGCACAATTTTTTTAAAACGAAGGAAATACACATCCTAGCACTCATATTCACCAAGTTTCATACTGATTGGACAAGTTTCGGTTGACATGAATTTTTTTAACTTTTCGTTATTTTTAATAATTATTGCCGAAATCGGACTTATTTTCGGAGCTAATTTTTCCCATCAAAACGGTAGCGGCTGTCAAAAAAAGTTTGATATTCAGAATTCCCATGATCTTTTGATCATATTCACCAATTTCTATGAATATCAAAACAATATAAGGTTGTTAATTATTTATCAATAGTAGCCATTGTTTTTTATTATTATTACCCACAACATCATTTTGGGGACAAATAATTAAAGTATTTAAGAGGGTTCCATTGGCAAAATAAAACGTAAATTTGAGAGATAACCACTGAAACATTGTCTTGGCAGTCTTTTGTGGACTTTCAAGCATTATAAGTATTTTTTTCTCTAGTTCATAAAAACCAATTAATAAGCCATTACAGATGTTGCGCAATGGCATTCTTGTGGTTTTGTGGTTTTTTGATTGAGGTTTTGAGGCTTTTTTTTTTAAAGCCCAACCTAGCAAATAAATAATCATTCTAGAACAAAATTTTGCCAGCTTTCATTGCTGCAATTTTTCGTGTCTAGGACAAATATTTCTCGTGTAAAATGCAAATCCATACATCGGCCTCCCCTCGGCCTAGCTTCGTGGTTACTTGCTATGTCGCAATAAGGGCCCAAAAGGGTACGCGGGGAAAATTTTTTTGTTTTTTTCTGTGTCCATGATAATGCCCCTATAATTTCTAAGGAGAATCTTATCGTTCTTTTGGTATTTGTTTCACTGTTGCAGCTGCATCGAGTGGGCCGCTAAAAAATAATGAAAATAAGCGAAAAAACCAGAAAATAGCAGAAAGCACCCTGTAATGAATGTGTTAATGAAAGACAGTTGAACGATTTTTTCAGTAAGAGAACTGTGCACTATCTTAACTGGATTTTTGTCACATGCACAATCATGGAAGTCTTTTTCATTTCAGTTTAAAAATATCTCTCCTTTTGTTTCTCACATCCTGTACCAAATGAGGAAGGAACACCAGCTAATTGGAAAACCAACTCAAAAATGCAGTAACTGTGGTCCGAGAACGAGTGCACTCATTAGGACTATCATCACTAGTATCGTTATTCAGTGGTAAATGGTAATTTTCTAAAAGCCTGTAATTATTTGCTAAAAGATTGTGACATTTCAAACAGGGCTCAGCTTTGCAGAACTCTTTTTAAATAAACTCTTACAACAATCAATATTGCTTGACGGCTTCACAAAATGCCCGGAGATCTACTCTCAATAGAAGTTTTCCATTTGATGGATCTCTGATGATCAGTTTCTGAGTTTTTGAGTGGCAATGACATATAGATAATCATCTAAAAAAATTACATAGATAATGACATATAGATAATAACAAAGCCAATGACATAGACATTGACATAAAGACATCGAAATATAGACATTGACATATAGATAATGATATCTATATAGTGACATATAGATAATGACAAAGACAATGGCATATAAATATTGGCAGATAGATAATTTACATAGAGATTGGGACATATAAATAATGACATGAGAAAATGACATACAGATAATCACCAAAAACATGACATATAGATAATGACATAAAGGTAATGGCATGCAGATAGTGACAATAAATGTAGATGTTGCAAATATTTTTCGCATTATGGCTGTTGTCCTTGCGGACTAACTAGATGAAAAAAAAAAACACGAATAAAATGATTTTTTCAGAGTAATTAAAAAGTGATAGAGACAGTTTTCTTTCTATTCTTGCAATGACTGCTTCAAAATAGATTAATGTAAACATGAAACAAAGAGTTTTCATTTCATACATGATGGAAGAATCATATGATAAATTTCCCAAACATTCTCAGTCTAACTTAGATTGGTCAAAGTAGAAGGAAACATTAAAAAAATGAGCTGACTTTCAAGCGAGTAAAAGGTGATGTGGAAAAAATTTTATGTTTTCATGAGAATTGTTCTGGAAGAAACTGATCAAAATGTTAAAATAACACATAGTCTTTGAAACAATTGAAAAATAACATACCTTTTCTGGAACAAACAAATAAAATGCCAAAGAACGCATTGAGTTTCAGGTGATAAAAACATGATGTAGAAATGATTTCATTCACATTTTTGTGGTAACTTTTCAAGGATGAACCAAAATGAAACGCTAACAAACATACTGATTTTTCAGTGAAAAAAATTGAAGTAAAAATGGTTCTATTTACATTTTTATGAAAACCTTTCAAGAATTAACCAATTAAAAAACGTCACAAAAACATACCGACTTCAAGGGCTTGAAACATGATGCGAAAACCAATTCATGTCCGTTTTTGTGATGAATTTTTTCAGTTTAACATGTTAAAAACGTCAAGAAAACATGTGGATTTTCAAGTGACTAAAACATAATGTAGAAACTGCTTTATTTATTGTAGCACTTTAGACTTTTAGATCGAATTAGGCTTTACTGATGCAATGTATGAACCTTTATTTGCACACAAGACACCGTGAAGTCTAAAAGACAACACAACTAATTATATAATAGGCATACATACATTGAATATAACATATAAAATAAAGGCATACTATTTAATTGTAGCATAAAATTGCAAGAAATTCTGTGCATAATCTATTTAAATGAGTAACAAAAGTATTACATAAACAATGAAATCTTACCTTTGTTCTCCTATTTAAAGTCTTAAAGTGTTATGCTATCTTTGTAAACTTGTATAAACTTGTATAAACTTAGATTTATCTTGAAACTTTACAATAAACTCTCGTCGAGCCAAAGCCTAACATTCTGGCTTGACTCCTTGCTAAACACTGATCGGTAACACAATTTAACCAGTGCGTGTCAACAGCACATGGACATGGGGCAGCAAAAACACCAGAATCAGACCCCAGTTAGCCAATCACAGCCCGCGCAACCCCAGCAGCCCAGACAGGCGCAATCGTACCAGGATGCTGCCAGCACCAAAGACCGCCACAAATCACGACCGCAACACCGCACAATAGTCAATTGGTCACAAAAATGTATTTATTCACATGACAGTTTTTAGTATACTGGGTGATTCATCTTTTATTTACTTGAGGGCATATGAAATCTCTACACTCCCACCAAATTTATTTTAAATTAAATTTTATTTTGTTTAGACGATTGCTAAATATACACACAAACAAATAAAACATATTTGTAACAAACAATACGGATAAGATAATAAGGATAATATATTCACAAACAATACGGATAAGATAATAAGGATAATATATTCATATTCTATAATAACAGCATGTACTCTTCACTATATTCAT